>WNWK01016835.1:0-17500 GCA_009830355.1 Cherax destructor
AAAGGAGAAGTACTAGTAGTAGAAAGTGGAAAACTTGGTGCTGTAATCAGAACAGACCAACAAGCGCTAGAATACATCATCACAACAAAGGATGTGACGAGACTAATAAAAGTTTGACTTAACAAAAGCAATGGAGCTAGACTGCATATCCCATGCGTACTGAAAGAAGAAGCACAACCACTGTGTGACCCCAGTAGCGAAGCTCTTCACTCAATATCTTCAGTCAGGGCAACTGCAATATAAATGGGGAAAAGGCCAATGTGACCCCAATATATGAAAATGGGGATTGACAAGAGGCAGTGATTTACAGGACAGGACCTCTAACGTGCATTTTTTCCAAATATTCTGGAGAATATTGTAAGGAAAAGAGCATTAGTACTTTTGGAGAGAAGATTCCTTAAAGCAAACCAACATGGATTTGGGGATGAAAAAACTTGTCTTGCTATCTTGATAGAGTTTAAGACAGAAGCACATGGATAAAGCAAGAAAGACAGGGATAGGTAGTTTGCCCTTCTTGGACTGCTAGAAAACATTCAGGGCAGTAATACATTGGTTAATAGTCCAGAAATGATTAAAATGATTAAAAGACAGGGTGCTCCAGAGGTCCTGGGAATACTTTAAAGATAAAATACATATTAACAGTAAGACATGAGACCTCAACATGGGAAGAGATAACTAGTGGGGTCCTGCAAGGATCAGTATTACAACCGCTACAGTTCCTAATATATGTCAACGAGCTACCAGAAAAAAGACAAATTTGACAAGAAGTCATCACACTGATCACATCCCCTGAGGAAAAAAAACAAGTAAAGTTGACAGTATATGCAAGGTATGCAAGCACAAATATTTCTTTCAAGATCCTGAATAAATAAACATTAAGTACCTTGTACACATCATATATAAAATCCCTGCAGCTTCATCCTGCAGCCTACACATAAGCAGTGATAAATAAATGTATTGTTACAATAAAGAGGTTTGTCACCATCTTAGTCCTGTAACAAAAAAGACATGAGCTGGAACAAAAGACTTTGAGATCAGAAGTTAATGTTAATGCAGGAGAGTGATCCATAAGAGATAGTGACATGACAAATATTAAATGCACAAATGAGCCATTTGAATATTAGAAAGTTTTTCTCAGTGCTAAGGAAGAGAAAAAAAATACCTATTAAATGTATGTGAGACACCAAGGTTAGTGGAGAACTAAACCAGCCATATGAAGGTTAAAGGCGAGACCCAAGAGCTCCAGCTCAATACTCGCTAAGACAAACTCTGTGAGTATACACAACCACCCCCACAAGCACACTTCATACGTGCCTGTCTGCTTCACCCACCTGACGACCCAACTGCTTCTTGACTTAAGGATGAGACTTGAGCGTCTCGCAGCACCTCCGCCGCTGTTACACTTTCGCCTTCGTCGTGCGGTATATAGGTCAGTGATGTGCGGACGGGGGTAGGGGAGGGGGCAGCGACCCACATAAGTCGAGAGTTACCTGCCCCGCTGCCTCTCTCAAACACCTATTACACCTTTTGCTTTCCATTCACACAAAATTTATCCATTTTTTTCTGGTTTTAAGCAATATATTGTTCCTTTCTATAATTCAGAACTAGAAGATGTGCAAAAATAAACCACAGAAGACTACGTCAACTAGGCAGTACTGACCCTGACGCTCGACCAGGTTGTCTGTACAGTCGAGAGTCGCGTGCTTCACTTTCCTCCTCGACTACAGTAAATCAAGGGGTACCTTCACAGCAAGACTAGGGAAATCTGGCCTCTACGACCGCAGGGTGCAGCCGCTGAGGGCCACTCGTGAGCAACGCGCCTGTAGCTGTTGGCTGACAGTGACGACCACACAGTGGGAGGTGAGCAGTACGCTTTTGGCTCCAATTCTCTAGCCGCTCATACTTCTCTAATCCTCTAGTCATTACAACGTTCTAATCTCATACACACACACACACTCTCATATATATATATGTCGTGCCGATTAGGTAAAACTGGTCAATTAGCAAGAACTCATTTAAAATTAAGTCCTTTCTAAAATTTTCTCTTATACGTTTAAAGATATATTTTTTTCATTTATGTTAATGTAAAAAAATATAATATTGTACCAAGAGAAACTTTGAAAACCTACCTAACCTTATTACAACAAGCGCAATTTAATTTAGCCTAACCTAACTAAATATATTTTAGATACGTTAACATTAATTTAATAATAAACAAACACAATGAAATATATTTTTTTCGTTATGTTCAGAATGATTTTGGCGAAATTATTGCATACACAAATTTTCGCTTGTCTTATATGGCAAGATGAACGTTGTTATTTAAGCCAAAATCGCAAGTTTTACCTAATCGGCACGACATATATATATATATATATATATATATATATATATATATATATATATATATATATATATATATATATATATATATATATATATATATATATATATATATATATATATATATATATATATATATATATATATATATATATATATATATATATATATATATATATATATATATATTATATATATATGTGTGTGTGTGTCGTGCCGATTAGGTAAAACTTGCAATTTTGGCTTATATAGCAACGCTCTTCTTGTCATATAAGACAAGCGAAAATTTGTGTATGCAATATTTTCGCAAAAATTATTCTGAACCTAACGAAAAAAATATATTTCATTGTGTTTGTTTATTATTAAATTATTGTAATCGTATTTAAAATATATTTAGTTGGGTTAGGCTAAATTAAATTGCGCTTGTTATAATAAGGTTAGGTAGGTTTTCTAAGTTTCTTTTGGTTCAAAATTATAAATTTTACATTAACTTAAATGAAAAAATATATCTTTAAACGTATAAGAAATTTTTTTAGAAAGGACTTAATTTTAAATGAGTTCTTGCTAATTGACCAGTTTTACCTAATCGGCACGACATATATATATATATATATATATATATATATATATATATATATATATATATATATATATATATATATATATATATATATATATATACATGAATGAAAAATATATCTTTAAATGTATAAGAAAAATTTTAGAAAGGACATAATTTTTTAATGAGTTCTTGCTCATTGACAAATTTTACCTATTCGGCACGACACGGTCCTCAAGGACAAACTGAATGGCCTGAAGAGAATGGAGGAGAGAATAAGTGATGTTGATGCCCATGATGCCCTGTATCTCCTCACAAGATGTCTTACTCTGCCAAGAGTCACTTAAATCCTGAGGTGTGCACCCTCTTTTGACAACCCAACACTCAACGAATATGACGCACACCTGAGATCAACCCTTAAGAAGGCACTGAATCTGTCACTAGAAGATCGACAATGGGATCAGGCAACCGTCCCAGTGCGACTGGGAGATATAGGGGTGCGCAAAGCAACGCAAGTAGCTTTACCTGCATTTCTGTCATCGTGTTTGGCTTCCAGTGGATTATTCAAGAAGATTGTCCCTGACACCTTGAGAGACGTGGTAGGAGCTCAAGACCCCAGGTTCACTGAAGCAGCCACGCGGTGGTACCAACTTGCAGACTCCTCCAGTAGACCAGCTCCTCCCAAAGAGCACAAACAGTCCCACTGGGACAAACCGATCATGAAAAAAATCGCCAACGAAATGCTCACCAACGCTTCAGGAAAGAACAAAGCTCGACTCCTAGTGGTGAAGGCACCACACTCAGATTTCCTTCTAGCTGTTCCCAATTCCTTCCTGGGCACTCGACTCGACCCACAGGCCATTCGGATTGGTGTTGCTCTTCGCCTAGCCGCCCCCATACTCACCGAACATAGGTGTATTTTGCGGCAGGGCGACGGCTGATCAATTCGGACTTCATAGTCTCGTGTGTCACACATCAAAAGAGAAGTATGCTAGACATGAGGAGGTCAACGACATCATTAAGAGAAGCCTCGCCACAGCCCGTTGCCCAGCCCAACGGGAACCCCAAGTGTAGAGGTCTGAAGGAAGTCAAAAGCGCCCTGATGGAGCCACTATGCTACCCTGAAAGGATAGTAAACAGATTGCTTGGGACTACACCTGTGCCGCCACAATGGCAGACACTTACTTGCCATACTCAGTAGCTGAATGGGGTGAAGCTGCCAGCCACACGGAGACCCAGAAGACCCGAAAATATGAAGGCCTTTCCCCTTGCTATAACTTCATCCCAGTAGGGTCGGAGACCCTTGGAGCATGGGGGAAGTGTGCTCTAAAGTTACTCAAAGAGCTGGGTGAAAAGCTCATCATAGAAACCAGGGACCACAGGGCGGCCAGCTTCCTCTTTCAGAGACTCAGTGTTGCGATCCAGAGTGAAAATGCCCGCAGCTTTCTGGGCACGCGGCCCATCGCCGGGGAGCTGGACGAAGTATTCCAGATGTAGGTCTGAGTTGTTATCTATGTTGTTCTACTCCCTATTGTATCTTTTTCAATGTATTTTGTCTTTAAATAAAATCTATATAAAATATAGGGGGAGAACCTTCAGTTTTCCCAGAAGCAAGTTTATTCTTTTCTCTGAGGATGAGGGTCCCCAGGACAGTTCCAGAGGTGGTACCTCCCTACATTTTATTATATATATATATATATATATATATATATATATATATATATATATATATATATATATATATATATATATATATATGTATTATGTTTAGAATTCGCAGAATAGGCGAAATATTCACAAACACTAATCTGAGGTCTATGGAGACTCGTACCTACGATCCTCCTCGGAACAAGGTACACAATCCTCTACTCACCGTACCACACTGGTCCAATACCTTGACGCCCAGCTAACGCTAGACATTTTGCTGGGCGCCAAGGTATTGGACCAGTGTGGTACGGTGAGTTGAGGATTGAGGACTGCGTACCTTGTTCCGAGGTTCGTAGGTTCGAGTCTCCTTCGACCTGAGATTAGTGTTTGTGAATATTTCGCCTGTTCTGCCAATTCTAAACATTGTAAAAATATCTCATCGGTAGATGCATGCAGGGAATGAGATAAAAAGCTTAACACCACCTGCCTGAATGCTGGCTGTCTTGGACCAAAACGTCTAACGTTAGCTGGGCACCAAGGTATTAGGCCAGTGTGGTAAGTAGAGCACTGCGTATCTTGTTCCTAGGTTCTACCTACGAGTCTCCTTCGACCTGAAATTAGTGTTTGTGATATATATATATATATATATCGGCCGCTTCCCACCTAGGCAGAGTGACCCATAAAGAAAGAAAAAACTTTCATCATCATTCAACATTTTCACCATCACTCATACATAATCACTGTCTTTGCAGAGGCGCTCAGATACGACAATTTAGATGTCCTCCCAAACTGATCTGCTAGTATTTCGAGGATCGTTGTTACTCTGTAACATGGCAAATTGGCTTGATCCATAATGCATTTCATTCTATCAAATTGCATTTAAGAACAGTGGAACCTCTGGTAACGAACGCTTCCGAACACGAACATATCGGTTCACGACCAAAATATTCGCCAATTTTTTGCATCTGGTCACGAACACATAATCGGGTGCCGAACAAACACAGCTCCGCCAATTTTCACATTCCACGCCATTTTTGTTGCACGAGCCAATTTTCCCCACTTCCTGTTGTTTGTGTACACCTAACAAAGACCCTCGCCTTATAGTTGGTCTCGGTCAGACGTCCGTTCATTCGCTGTGAACTCGAAGATAAGGGATAAAGTACCATCCTCTTATCCCCTCCTGGTTACTTATATTAGAGAAAACGTAGTGTAGTACTGTGATATACACTCGTAATGCACCATGAAACTAAGTAAGTTTATTCAGGTACACACAAATACAGTTACAAAGATTATCATACATATCAGCATATGCATATGTGTAGAGAACCTTGGATAACCCATAAAAGTCAGAGTGACTTATTGTCTCGATTTTTGTTGTCAGTGTTCGCTCGTTTTCATCAATTATCTCGGAAGTAAGTTATTCATAAATTACAGTAATTACGACCGTGATAAATTCGGATTAGCAATGTTTTATCAGCAGGTAGTGCACAAACAGCTTCTCGCAGTACCAGTACCCGTCTAGGGCTTGCCATATATGATTTTTGGAAAATATTTTTTTCTCAGTTTTTGCTGGGCTATCTTATTGAAACTTGGACAATGTATGATGGAAAGATGCTTCTTAATGTACACCAAAAATTAAAGAAATCGGACGATAAATAACTGAGTTAACTTCTCAGCCATTAGATGTCTCCTAAAACTCTTAAAAAAAAATACTGTTTACAGCGAACGGTTCGTAGGTTTTCTCAGTGTTATTCAAGGTTTTTACATTTAGTTTACTATTACACTGTGCATTCTATGATATAATTAACTATTTTTGTGTTTAAAAAATTTAAAAAAGCAATATTGCATAGTTTGTAGGGGTCTGGAACGAATTAATCGTATTTACATGCAATCCAATGGGGAAAATTGGTTCGGGTCACAACCAAATCGGGTCGCGACCAGAGTTTTGGAACGAATTATGGTCGTGACCAGAGGTTCCACTGTATTAAAATGCACCAGCATACAATTTTTTTTGTGCAGAGGTTTTCACTGCAGCAAATTTGATTGTTCTGTAACAAAGTTAACTCCATTTGAACTTTGTATTTCACTAAAATTCATTGAAATACAACAAAGTGCCTTATATTGTTTTCGTAATGAATTGCATTGCTTCGATTCTCTCAGTGGAGTATTTCACTGCATTCCCTACCTTTTGTTACATTGTTGTGCCGTGGGCGGCCGTGTTGATATGCAGCGGCTGGTGGGTGGGTGGGCGGAGCGTGGCGGCAACAAGGCCCCGCCCACGAGGGCCAAGGAGGGCGGCCAGGGGCGTGCAGCGGCAGTGCGAGAGTGGCCGGGGCTGTGTAGAGATCGGCCCTTATTCTGTCTGTCAGTGTGTGTGAGTGTGTGTCCGCGGAGTCTTACACTGAGACCGACGGCCAACGCACCAAGACCAGACATCTACACACAGGTACAATACCACTTGCCACTTGCCTGGGAATTTTAATTTACGTGTGAACATATAAATATTAGAAAGCGTTTTATGTATTTTTTTGTGCTTTCTAGTGCCAGGGGACATTGATGGCTTGTACATCGAAGTGATCTTTCATGTCAGCGACATATTTTTGTGAACATGATTGGTTCATCGCTTCCGCTCCCCTTTTTCAGAGTAGGCCTTATAAATTGGAAAAGCATTATACCAGCAATAAACACTATTAAGAAACCCACAAAAAGGTGAACAGATTCTTGCTTATGAGAAGCAAAATGTAACTAGCAAACCTACCAGAGTGCGCAAAATACTTGCTATGCTTTTTAGAGAATTATTTCAAAATGTAATATATTTCTTGAGTCATGACGCGGTGTGCAAGAGTTACCTGTCACAACAAATATTAACAAGGCAGAAATGTGTGTGTGTGTGTGTGTGTGTGTGTGTGTGTGTGTGTGTGTGTGTGTGTGTTTGTGTGTGTGTGTGTTTGTGTGTGTGTTTGTGTGTGTGTGTGTTTTTTTTTTTTGTGTGTGTGTGTTTGTGTGTGTGTGTGTGTGTGTGTGTGTGTGTGTGTGTGTGTGTGTGTGTGTCTGTCTGTCTGTCTGTCTGTGTGTCTGTGTGTGTGTGTCTGTGTCTGTGTGTTTTTAAATTTTTCGAAATTCTGATGGTCTCTGGCTAGAAGAGAGTGAAGATTGTTTTTGTATGTTGTTGATGGTCACTGCCCTGGTCTCTTGTGCACTGCAACTCCACCCTCACTACCCCACCACCACCAATCAACCCCACCCCCCCACCCCCACCATCCCCCCACCACCCCACCACTATCCTAAAAACCACTACCACCACCACCACAGTACCCTAACTTCATCACCACCTCCACCACCACTATCCCCTTCCCTCACCGCCACTGAACGTTAAGCTTATGGTTCAGTTATTCATTGTGGAGTACAGGTTTACGTGACGAGGACATTGGCATCCCCGTACAGTGTATGGTAAGACCTGGGTGTCTGGCTCTCCTCTTTACCCATGAATCATCACTATCAAACAACTTTCTTCTGAATGAGGATAATGCACACTGACCTCATGCTTGAGCACCTGCTTTTAGGGAATTCTGTTCGTCTGAGTGACCCTAAATCTGTACTCCACCTAGTGTCAGTGAAGAGCCTGAAGGGAGGTGATTAATTACTATGGTGTCTGTAAGGACCTTGAAGGGGCGTAATAATGACCATGACGTCTGTGAAAACCTTGAAGAGACGTAATAATCACTGTGGTGTCTGTGAAGCTCTTGAAGGAACATAATCCCCGTGGTGTCTGTGAAGACTTTGATGGGATGTAATATGACTGAGGTGTCTGTGAAGACCTTGAAGGGACGTAATAATCACTGGTGTCTGTGAAAACCTTTAAGGGACGTAATAATCGCCTTGGTGTCTGTGAAGACCTTGAAGGGACGTAATAATCACTGGTGTCTGTGAAGACCTTGAAGGGACGTAATAATCACTGGTGTCTGTGAAAACCTTGAAGGAACGAAATAATCACTGGTGTCTGTGAAGACCTTGAAGGGACGTAATAATCACTGGTGTCTGTGAAGACCTTGAAGGAACGTAATAATCACTGGTGTCTGTGAAGATCTTGAAGAGATGTAGTATTCACTATAGTGTCTGTGAAGACTTCCGTGGTATATTAGGTGAATCTCTTATTGTAAAAGATTCAAAAGTCTTAAGTCATTATGATTTTTTTTTTGTTTAAATTAAGTGATGTGATATCATTAATATATACCTGATAGTTTATCTTAAATATTGTATGGTTGTATTGTTTACTGTTTTAAGGCTTTTTTTATGCCATTCTGTTTTTGTTATTTTGTTGTTAGGTGCAATGAACGATCTTCACTCGAGTGTACGAGCAATGAACGACCTTCACTCGAGTGTACGAGCAATGAACGACCTTCACTCGAGTGTACGAGCAATGAACGACCTTCACTCGAGTGTACGAGCAATGAACGACCTTCACTCGAGTGTACGAGCAATGAACGATCTTCACTCGAGTGTACGAGCAATGAACGACCTTCACTCGAGTGTACGAGCAATGAACGACCTTCACTCGAGTGTACGAGCAATGAACGACTTCACTCGAGTGTACGAGCAATGAACGACCTTCACTCGAGTGTACGAGCAATGAACGACCTTCAGTCGAGTGTACGAACAATGAACGACCTTCACTCGAGAGTGTACGAGCAATGAACGACCTTCACTCGCCCGTCTATGAAAATTTATACCCTTTTTCCCAGCATGTCTTCATCTACTACTACTAGTACTACTGCTCTCACTACTACTACTACTGCCACTACTTCTACTACTACTACTAATGTACTACTACCATTACTACTACTACCACCATCAATACTACCGCCCCTTCCCTCGTCACCATCACTACAACAGTTAACACTTCTGCTGTAGGTAATAACCTACAGCAGAACTTCAACAATAATACTAACATCGCTACCAACACCACCTCCACCCACACCAACATTGACACAAATAGTCACATGACTACCAATACCAACATTGCTACCAACACCAGCATTACAGGCAACACCAACATTACCACCAATATCAACATCACCACCATTAACATCACTACCATCACCACCGTAAATTGATCATAATATCCTACTTTCGACAATAAAGAAAATATCTTGCAGAACAAACTTATATCACCGTGTAAAACTTTAAAGCCATGACCCAATAAAGCTAAACACACAAGCGAAACGATGACCCAATAAAACTTGTTCTGTAACCTGTTATTTTCATCACCAACTGCAAATGAAAGTTCTATGCACCGTTCTAAGTTCAATTATTTAATAAAACTGTCACGAACTGCTTGTTTACAAACAATTGTGGTGAAAGGAGGAAAGGGAAGAGAGGAGGCGAGGGAAGAGGAATGAAAGTGAGGGTTTTGAAGAGAGGATGGAAGGGAAGGTAGAGACAAGAGTAAAAGGAAGGAAGATTAAGGAGTGGTGAAGTTAGTTAGTGGTAAGTTAGACACAACGTGTATATACACTCTCGGTGTATATACACAGTGTTAAATACACAGTGTTATACACAGTGTTATATCTAGAGACACATATGTGTCAGTGTATATTCTCTAGGTATTGTGCTGTAGCCTTCAGTTATTAATTAAAGAAGACTTTAATGGTGATGGACGGGTGGCCTGCATTCTTACTGACCCTCATGCAATGGAAAATATGATACGAGGAAGATAGAAGGTTGATCAAATTCCTCGGATCAACAGGCCTCCCACCTTCTAGGCCCGTCTTTGATGAGAGGTCGTGCAAAAGGTTACCAATTAAAAACAGGTGGATCCAGGTCCAGATTCTACCACCTGTGCTATTAACAGGTGAGTCTTGGTCCAAGTAACACCACCTGTGCTACTAACAGATGGATCTTGGTACAAATGACACCACCTGTGCTACTAACAGGTGGATCTTGGTACAAATGACACCACCTGTGCTACTAACAGATGGATCGTGGTGCAAATAACACCACCTGTGCTACTAACAGGTGGATCTTGGTACAAATAACACCACCTGTGCTATTAACAGATGGATCTTGATCTAGGTAACACCACCTGTGCTGCTAGCAGGTGAAACCTGGTACAAATAACACCAGCTGTGTTACTAACAGGGGGATCTTGGTGCAAGTAACACCAACTGTGCTGCAATACTCCACCATTAGTCTACAGTGTACAACCCCCCAGCCATCAGCTACCCTTTCAGCAATATCATTGATAACATGATCCTTCACTGCCCCTAACTCTTCCCCAACACATTCTCCAACTCACTCTTCCACTAATACCCAACTCATGTTCCATATCCTCTGCCATATCTCCCAGCCCCAACACACTCCCCGCTCCTCCCAACACTCCCCTTCCTTCCTCAGTTCACTAACCCATCATTTAGACTACTTACCACACCTTTTTTTTTGTCTACCCCCACCATCATCACCTTAATGTTATCTCCATCGTTGCTCACCTTGTATGATAACTCCCTTCACTTCCCTTCCCTCACCACATGTCCATTCTCCTGCCAGACAACATTCCCTTTTTCTTCCCATTTTATCTTCTTCATCATCCTCTTCTGTCGCCATTTTTTTACTCATCCTCTCTCAACTCTTTCCTCTCGCCATACTCATTTCTCCCCATTCTCTACTCTCTTGATCTTCATATCTCCCCACCCTTTTCCTTTCCTCTCATCTCTCCATTCTCACCTTTTCCTACTCTCTCCACTTCACATCTTCTTTTGTCTTCAATATCCTAATCTTCTTAATTTCTTTCACGTTCATTCTGTTCTCTCTGTATTCTTTTTTTTTTCCATCCTTCTTTACTTCTCTACTTTCACTCCCGCCACCCACACACCACTACTATCTTCCCCTCCTCCCGATCCCATCCCAAGAACTTGCAGATCCCTCGGAAAGGCTCTATACACCTAGCCACCTGGTCCATCCACGTCTGGCCGGGCCTGATCTGACTAGTCTTTGTTCACTAGGGGTGGCCAGATCTAATCTGAACATGTCTGGTCATTACTAGTCAGATCAGGTCAGTATTGTCAAGTTTGGTCAGAGCTGGTTAGTTCTGGTCGGCACTGTTCGATTATGGCCAGTGCTGGAGAGAGCTGGTCAGCTCTATCCAGTACTGGTCAGTATTGACCATTATTGATGAGGTCTGGTCCTTATTGCTTAGTTTTGCCAGTAACAGTTAGTTCTGGCTAGAACTTGTCAGTTCTGGTCAGACCTAATCGGTTGTGGTCAGTATTTGACAACGTTTAGTTCTGGCCAGTATTCGTCAGTTCTGGTCAAATACCGATGAGGTCTGGTTAGTACTGATCATTTCCCTCAGTACTGTACAATTCTTTCAGAACTCATCAGTTCTTGTTAATACTGCTGAAGGTCTGCTTAGTATTGATGAGGTCAAGTATGTACTGGTTAATACAAGTCAGAACTCATCAGTAATAATGAGTTCTGGCCAGTATTTGTGAAGTGTGGTCAGCTGATGTTTTCCTACATATAGAAGTCTTTCAGTATAGTTTGAGGTTATTAAAGTTGCCTTAACAAGCACATTGCAGCTGAGTTGTAATGCCATTATGTTTAATATGTGGTACACTGGTGAAAAAATGGGACTGAAGGTGCATAGATTGATAGAGAAATATTTTGAACAACTTTTCAAAGCTTCATTTGTTCTTCACAATAGTGCCACCCCCACCTCTGTATATCGTCTCTTCATTATGTACATGCAACTCTGCTGGGAATATCATGTTTGTTATTAAGTTATTGTTATCTTTTTGATAACCATTATGTCTGTTCATACCTCTGCTATTTCTTCATTAGGTTCAGCACTCTACATCTCTACATCTAATGACTGCTCTGGTACTGATTAAGTGAGAATAGATAAAGGTAGTGTGAGACGTTGGTAGAGACTTTAGTGAGGCATCAGGGGCCTGAATTGGCAGCAAAGTTTTTATCCCTGTTACCTGAGGATTGAGTGAGGTATCAAAGGCGAGACTGGCTATGGAAGTGTTGATTCCTGACATCTGGGCACTTGGTGGGGGGTTCTTAGTGTTCAACTATTTCTTTACATTAGTTCTGCTCTCTTCTGCAGAACTGAACCGTTTGTTTTTGGTCCTCTGTTACTCCCTTCTGTGCCTCTTTTCCTTCGCTTGTTCCGTTCGCTCTTTGAGTATGTTTTACCTGTTTGTTTTCCTGAGTCCTTCAATATTGTGTTTTCTAATAACCAGCTTTCTCACTCCCGCGTTTATAAATACCACCTTCAGCGAATATTTCATTTCCCTCTCGTGCAAAGAGAAAAACATGCAATTGTCTTGTATTCAACTTTCGTTTCCATAGCTGTCTATATTCTGTCGACATTTGCTGTTTCTACCATAAGCAGTTCACTATCTGATCTTCCTTTTGCTCCTCTAATGACTATTATCATACTGACTTATCATCATATAGTCCCTAACTGGTTCTTGAGAGTTTACTGGCTGTTCATTGTCCCTTCTTTATTAATTTCTTTGAAGGTGCGTGTCGTGTCAGTGCCTTACAAAATTTTCATCTATCCTCTCTTTCTCATCTCCTGATATTCTCTCTTCTTTATCCCCTTCTTTAATTAACCTTGCAATACAGAAAAGGAGGAAGGGGGAGAGAGGAGTGAGGGGTATTAGTTTAAGGAGTAGATATCCTTGTTGGGAAGAATAACGGGAGGATCTAGAGGTGGGATGCCTGGGGCACATCACCTGCCCTCCTGGGGTTGGCCTCTGCTGCTCTAAATGTCATGACTTGCTCCCAGCCTTATAAAGTGGAAGGGAATAGTGGATAGGATAAAGGATAGTGAAGGTGTGTGGGATATCCGCAGACTCAGTGTAATGGATATATTTCGCTGTTCATACAGTAGCGGTTATTTTGCCAGAGACACTGTATATGATGCCGTATCTGTTGGCGTGATGTGAGTACTGATTTTAATGTTATGACGTAGCGCTATTGTTTTTAATTTCCTCTACGTTTTGTACTTTAGAAAGAAAAGTAATTATATCTAACCTAAACTAATTATAATTTTTATTCTACATACAAGAAATGTTCAGAAATTGACCTTGAAATCGAGTAAGAAAATGTATAAGGCATAATGTATAATGAAAAATTATGTATTAGTCACTCAGGACGACCCGTCCCTCACTAGCCTCTTCATTTTCCAGTGTTTTTGAAGGACCACAAATTCGCCACCAAATAAATTAATTAGCTTATTTTACTTTAGCCCAAATTCATCAGTATTTATGTACTGTTAACCATCGTTATCTGCATTACACAAACAGGAGGCTAACATCCTCGGTCGGGTTAATTGAGTATAAGGGTTAATTGAGTATAAAGGTTAATTGAGTATAAGGGTTAATTGAGCATAAGGGTTAATTGAGTATAAGGGTTAATTGAGTATAAGGGTTAATTGAGTATAAGGGTTAATTGAGTATAAGGGTTAATTGAGTTTAATGCCCATCAACTAGAAGAGACTCATTAAGGCTCCACGTCACCTTTATACCACCAGCCAAGAATATTTTAAATCCTAAAATAGGGATTAAGGTAAACTTTCATAGTATATATATTATTTGACATACACCTCTCGATGTAAATAACCTTCCCGTCAGCAGGACGGTCCAGATGGTAGTAACAGGTTGAAGAGCAATTTTGCTGAGAGTAATGTTGCCTTCTTAATAACATGAGGGCGGTAAAATGATTAATGTCTGGAAGGAACTTACAAGCATATGTGGGAGTCAAGGCAAGATAAAGACTCAGTTATTCGTCTGTGTAATAATTAATAATAATAATAATAATAATAATAATAATAATAATAATAATAATAATAATAATAATAATAATAATAATAATAATAATAATAATAATAAAAAAAAAATAATATAAAGAAGAAGAAGAAGAAGAAGAAGGTAGGAAGAAGAAATAGGAAAATAACTAGAATGATAATAATTACAAGGTAACTTTCTATTTCGCCTGCCACTGAGAAACCATTCCCGCAGTAACTCACATGAAAGCTGATCACTTTTTAATATTAAAAATCACAAATCACTGTAACCTTAGAATAATACAATCCAAACACAATACAGACAACAGACAGTAAATCATTGTCAAAACCGAAGGAGAAAAATCGCACACTCTTTTAAGCAATATCTTTAAACCATTGTTCCGGCTCAAGTGAAAACCTTCTTAATATTTAGAGCAATATGTCTGATCCAGTGAGGCAGAATGTTAAAACTCGCAATAAGCGAACGAAGGATCGAACCTACAACCCTTCTTGCCCATCCTCTGATTCACTTCAATTATATAGTGATTGATATCGTTATTATTATTATTTGTAGTATTATTATTATAATTATTATTAAGATTATACATTCTTTTCTAATAGGAATAATAAACTAATAATAATAAGATGACGAGGATGATTACGATATAGCAAGTCGTGTGAGTGCGTTCATTTTAACATAGATAAATTTAACAGGATAAGAGCTGATGTCTTATTTCAGCTCCTTTCAAAGCCCATGGGATGCGACCCACAGTAGTTGACTATCACTCAGATACCTGCTTACTGCTAAGTGCACAGAGGCAGCAGGTGTAAGGAAACGTGCCCAACCCTTCCACCCTTGCAAGGGATCGAACGATGAGCCCTCGGTATGTGAACTGAATGCACTCTCAACCGGGCCACCAGATCAAGCATTAGCATTACCGAGATGCCTATAGGGATCTCAGGAAATATTTAAGAGTTTTATGATGCTAATAATTTAATGGGAATTTTAATTGATGATAATTATTTTAACTTAGCATGATAGTGTTTATTTGTGTTGAGTGTTTCTGTTCGTTGCTTTTATTGTTTGCTAATTTTTATCCATGTTTTTATTGTGTGTGTGTGTGTGTGTGTGTGTGTGTGTTTTATTATGGCTGTAAGTACTGAGTGACCTACACAGTTAAGTGATCTAAAAATATTGCAGCTAACACTAGTGTTGTACGTTGCGTTGATGCAAGAACATTACTCTGGACATTGCACCTTGTGTCTGGTGTGTGAGGTGAGGAAACTCCAAGAACTTGATCGTCACATTAGATTTATGGCCAAAAGAAATGAGCTGCATAACTGTGTGTTGATATAATTAGTAGTCTGGAGGACAGCGCCTCACCTGTACCCGCCCCTCCCCTCCTCCTTCATCTCCCCTCACATTACCCCTCCTCCTAAGCTCTCGTTCGCTACCCCCCTGTCACTTCCGCTACTCCTCGCACGTCCTCATTCCTCCTCCCTTCCAACTCCCCCTTCTTCAACTCCTCCCAGTCTTTATTTCCTCTTTATTTCTCAATATCCGTCATTGTTCGCTCCATGTGTTCCTGCACCTCTGCAGCACCTAGGGGCGGAGCCTCCCACGTAGCGGTATTGAACCTGGTGTCCTTGTGCTCACCCAAGCTTGTGAGCCAGGCTTCATATGGCCCTCTCGCCTACCACCCTGTTGTCAATGACTCAGACTGCCAAGTGTAAGTAAGTAACTTTATTTAGGCAAAGGTACAATTATCATACATGTGTAAATTACCTTTGATAACCCAAAAAAAGTCAAATGACTTACTTCCATTGGAGTCCTTGTAATATCTTATTTAAACCTTAAAAGTTAAAACAACTAAGCAATTCATGTGTGAAAATCAGTTACAATAAAAGGAGATATGATAGAAATAAAGCAAACTGAGTTATTTACATTAACACTAAAGAAAGAATCAGTTTACATCGTTAAAATCTGCTCGTAGAAGAGATGTGGATGAACATAGCGTGTTGATGTCAGCCAGTGGCTTTACCTTAGTCAGTCAGTGATTTACCCGTAGGCAACTAGTGATATATCCGTAGTTAGCAGGTGATATACTAGTAGTCAGCCAGTAACTTTCTCGTAGTCAGCCAGTAACTTCTCATAGTCAGCCAGTAACTTCCTCGTAGTCAGCCAGTAACTTTCTCATAGTCAGACAGTAACTTCCTCGTAGTCAGCCAGTAACTTTCTCATAGTCAGACAGTAACTTCCTCGTAGTCAGCCAGTAACTTCCTCGTAGTCAGCCAGTAACTTCTCATAGTCAGCCAGTAACTTTCTCGTAGTCAGCCAGTAACTTTCTCGTAGTCAGCCAGTAACTTTCTCATAGTCAGCGAGTAACTTCTCGTAGTCAGCCAGTATCAGCCAGTGACTTACCAATAATCAGGTATCATAGACAGACGCATACTTAAGGGAATCACACACAGTCTTACCATTCAACGAGCAAGAAACTGTAACAAGTAATTAATATAGATATGTCGCAGTGGAACATTGTTTCCTTCATCAAATTGCTACCCAACTTGCACGACATCAGTGCAACAAAGAATATTGATTTAATGTGCTTGCAAGGACGTAGACTGCAAGATAAAGAACCATCCTAGAAAAAAACAGTACATAGCTTAAGATCAACTAACTGTTGTGTAGTGTATGAAAGAGTTTTCATCACTCACAATCCTGCAAAATGAGATCAGTGTTCAGTTTATGGTGTTAAAGTATATGTAGACAACTTCTCCATTAACATCTTTAGTATTTATGTTCCAGCTAATCAGTTTCAAACTGAGCCTATCATTTTCCTGGATGTTCAATAACAAAAACAAATTTAATAACTTAAATTCTTATATGCTCAAAAGAATGATAGGATAATAAACCCTATTGAGTCCACTCGTATACATAACAACATACGTGATCTGCGCCTAACTTTTTAAGTATTAACTACATGTAACTCTGTCATAATTGATCACTTTTCATTTCACTAAGTTTCAAGACTATCAACTGTCACACCTGAACATATCTCCAGCAATGCAGAAACTAAATTCAAAAGAAAAAACGTATTATTAACCGAGATCATAGAAGTAATTTTATCAAGACTTTGAAAATCAAAAACAAAAAAATA
>WNWK01016835.1:22500-43897 GCA_009830355.1 Cherax destructor
TGCTGCTACACTACACACTATGATAGTTACACTGCTGAAACACTAGCAGTGTGCTGCTACACTACACACTATGATAGTTACA
This sequence comes from Cherax destructor, assembly GCA_009830355.1. Taxonomy (NCBI): domain Eukaryota; kingdom Metazoa; phylum Arthropoda; class Malacostraca; order Decapoda; family Parastacidae; genus Cherax; species Cherax destructor. The sequence continues at coordinate 22,583 of WNWK01016835.1, forward strand.
TTGCTGACACACTCCCAGTGTGCTGCTATCCATAGCTTCAAAGTGTTCCACTCTGGCTTCAGCAGCTACGAGAGCTTCAGAGTGTTCCACTCTGGCTTCAGTAGCTACGATAGCTTCAAAGTGTTCCACTCTGGCTTCAGCAGCTACGAGAGCTTCAGAGTGTTCCACTCTGGCTTCAGCAGCTACGAGAGCTTCAAAGTGTTCCACTCTGGCTTCAGCAGCTACGATAGCTTCAAAGTGTTCCACTCTGGCTTCAGCAGCTACGAAAGTTTCAGAGTGTTCCACTCTGGCTTCAGCAGCTACGAGAGCTTCAGAGTGTTCCACTCTGGCTTCAGCAGCTACGATAGCTTCAAAGTGTTCCACTCTGGCTTCAGCAGCTACGATAGCTTCAAAGTGTTCCACTCTGGCTTCAGCAGCTACGAGAGCTTCAAAGTGTTCCACTCTGGCTTCAGCAGCTACGAGAGCTTCAAAGTGTTCCACTCTGGCTTCAGCAGCTACGAGAGCTTCAGAGTGTTCCACTCTGGCTTCAGCAGCTACGAGAGCTTCAGAGTGTTCCACTCTGGCTTCAACAGCTACGAGAGCTTCAAAGTGTTCCACTCTGGCTTCAGCAGCTACGATAGCTTGAAAGTGTTCCACTCTGGCTTCAGCAGCTACGAGAGTTTCAGAGTGTTCCACTCTGGTTTCAGCAGCTACGAGAGCTTCAGAGTGTTCCACTCTGGCTTCAGCAGCTACGAGAGCTTCAGAGTGTTCCACTCTGGCTTCAGCAGCTACGAGAGCTTCAAAGTGTAGTTCAAGTACAGAAGTTATTTTCTTGGAAATTACCATCTATTAGGAAGGTCAACATACTATCCTAAGAAAGACTGTACTCACCATCACCTCTATACCAACCTTTACGTCATTATCACCCTCACCATCATCATTTTCTCTATTATTATCACCAGTGACAACCCTACAGCCATCAACACCTTAATCATTACCCCCTCGCCTTCATCATCATCTCCATCACACTCTCCATCACCATCTTCTTCACCAACACCTTCACCAGCAAGAAGGAAGAGTGCAGTTCATAGCAGATATTTTAATAAACGTTGAATATTTAAGGAAACACTACAGAAAATCGGAATGTGTTCCAGTTAATATATGGGACAAATACAACACAAGACTGGTGGGTCCTTGTTACGATATTCTGAAGACAAGAATCTTTCAAGGAGGAAGGGGAGATGTGGCCTTGATGCACGTATAGGACTCTTAGTATAAGCAACTGGTGAGACCTTTCCACTACTTGGATCAAGCCAAATTTCCTCCTATTCCTCAGGTGTTAAAGACCCTTACGGGTTTAACTACTCCCACTAATATAGCAACAACGACAATAATAATAATATGAATATGAATAATAATAATAATATGATCAATAATAATAATATGAATAATAATAATATGAATAATAATAATAATCATATGAATAACAATATTATTACTATTTATATTAGTGTTATAAGTAGATGAAGATGAAGGAGGAGGAGGAGGAGGAGGAGGAGGAGGAGGAGGAGGAGGAGGAGAAGGAAAAAGACAATACTACTATATATCTGTTACTTGTGTGGACACATGAGTAGAGGAGAATATAAAGGAAGGTCGTGTCCCCGCCCTCCATATCTTCTCTGCTACACTGCCGGGTTGAACAATTGGGTGAAGAGAATTACCAATCTGTACTTCAGACCGTGCAGTGATATTTAATGGGGTTGAAGGAAGTAGTTTGGACTTCCACTGCTTTTATTGCTGTTGTTTGGTGCTGTTGTTGTTGTTTGTTACTACTATTACTATTATCAGTACTACTTATACTGATATTGATTCTTCTACTACTACTATTGCAGCTACTTCTATTTCTAGTACTACTGCAACTACTATTACTGCTACTATTAATACTACTGCAACGACTATTACTACAACTACTACTATAACTACTACTAATGCTACTGACCCTTGCTCTGAATAGTTCAAAGATTAACCGCAAGGATTCAAATACCACTGCAGAGATAGGTTGGAATCACCTTACTTACTAGACTAATAAAGTCTGCCACGTTATGTTTCTAGGCAGAGCCCTGCAGTGTCTGGTAAAAATAATTACATAAAAACTGTTTCTTAATGATTGACGGTGCTCAAATCATAGGACAGCAGTCCAGTAACATTGCTCTTTAATTAATGGCTTATCATTGATGTATATATATATATATATATATATATATATATATATATATATATATATATATATATATATATATATATATATATATATATATATATATATTATATATATATATATATATATATATATATATATATATATATATATATATATATATATATATATATATATCTTTATTTTCAACAAGTCGGGCGTCTCCCACCGAGGCAGAGTGACCTAAAAAGAAAGAATATCCCCCAAAATAAAATACTTTCATCATCATTCAACACTTTCACCACACTCATACATAATCACTGTCTTTGCAGAGGAGCTCAGATACGACAGCTGAGAGTAGTCCCTCCCAGCTGTCACTATCCCAGACCCCTCCTTTAAAGTGCAGGCATTTTTCTTCCCATTTCCAGGACTCAAGTCCAACTAAATCAATTAAATGGTTTCCCTGAATCCCTTCACAAAATGTTACCCTGCTCACACTCCAACAGATCGTCATGTCCCAAAAACCATTCTTATCCATTCACTCCTATCTAACACGCTCACACATGCTTGCTGGAAGTCCAAGCCACTCGCCCACAAAACCTCCTTTACCCCTTCCCTCCAACCTTTTCTAGGACGACCCCTACCCCGCCTTCCTTCCCCTACAGATTTATACGCTCTCCAAGTCATTCTACTTTGATCCATTCTCTCTAAATGACCAAACCACCTCAACAACCCCTCTTCAGCCCTCTGACAAATACTTTTAGTAACTCCACACCTTCTCCTAATTTCCACATTCCGAATATTGTGCATAATATTTACACCCTTAGACAGGACATCTCCACTGCCTCCAGCCTCCTCCTCGCTGCAGCATTTGCAGCCCATGCTTCACACCCATATAAGAGTGTTGGTACCACTATACTTTCGTACATTCCCTTCTTTGCCTCCATGGATAACGTTTTTTGTCTCCACAGATACCTCAACGCACCACTCACCTTTTTTCCTTCATCAATTCTATGGTTAACCTCATCCTTCATAAACCCATCCGCTGACACGTCAACTCCCAAATATCTGAAAACATTTACTTCTTCCATAATCCCTCTCTCCAATGTGATATCCAATTTTTCTTTATTTAAATCGTTTGATACCCTCATCACCTTACTCTTATCTATGTATATATATATATATATATATATATATATATATATATATATATATATATATATATATATATATATATATATATATATATATATATATATATATATATATAGGATGGGGTCCACCTATGGTGTAAATTGTGGGACCCATAGCCTCGGTGAAGTGGATAAAAAGGCTTCAAGGAAGAATATTTAGATTTCTTTCTGAAGCCATTTGAATATTCCACTTTCCCTACCACACCATCTTTTATATATAAACTTTATTTCAAGACAATATATATGTATATATATATATATATATATATATATATATATATATATATATATATATATATATATATATATATATATATATATATATATATATATATATATATATATATATATATATATATATATATATATATATTTTGCGCACAACAACCGCGAGGGGTTGGTGAATTTATTCGAGACCCATCATGTTGCAAATTGCAGGTACGTCATTAGTAACAATGCAATGAAAAGAGTTGAGTGCACAGTCTCAGAAGTAGTTCAGGAACACAGTCCAGACTACAAAGAGTCTCAGCAGTAGTTCAGGAACACAGTCCAGACTACAAAGGGCAGCTCAGAATAGCACGCGACAAAGGCCACCATGTGTCCAGGAAAATTAGAAAAAACAGCTGAGTCCATATCCCTCGTGAAAATTATACTAATTGAGTATATGTCATGTGCCATGAACCATTTATTCTCCACTGTGTTTGTGCTGTTATGATCAGGGATTTTCCATTATTCTTGAGTATGCAATAACATAACATCAGTTCTTAGCAAATGGCTCAAAACATACTATCAATTACAAGTCGTTGCAGCCGCAAATCAAGTTCGTTATTTTTTATTCTTATACTTTTTTTTATTCTTTATTAACTCATTGGCCGTTTTCCACCAAGGTAGGGTGGCCCGAAAATGAAAATCATTAATCATCATTCACTTGCCAGAGGCATGCTTACATTACAGTTATAAAACTGCAACATTAACACCCTTCCTTCAGAGTGCAGACACTGTACTTCCCATAAGTAGGGCGTGGTCCTCTTAACGACCTGGGTAGGGAAAGGAGTCAGCTCATCCTGTATAATTATGTCAAGGCTGGGGAGTACTACTAGTTTATAAGTTGTGTGTATAAAAGAGGAGGGGAGAAGGTGGTAGAATGTCAAGGCTAGAAGGTAGCAAGTAGTTGATGAGACAAGTACAAGGGAGTAATCAGGAGAGACAGCAGGAAAAAAATAGGGTGTGATGGTGAACAGACGGTAGTAGGTTTGAAATGGTGTGAATATGTATGGATGGTTATAATGGCTGTGATGATCAAGGTGACGAAAATTATGGTAATAATGATGATGGCAATATGAAGTTAGTGATGACAATGGCTGTGGTGAAACAACCTTTTTCATGTAAATCGCAGCGTCATCTTACGAATGATGTTTAAGAGATTACAGGTCGGGAGAAGAGAGAATAATTGGGACAGGCGCAAGCAGGCCAGAGTGGCACGAATGTTGTGGAGACCGGACTTGGAATATGACGCATGACTGGGTGTCGCTCCACTGGGTAGATGGGACAGACGAGGTGGACTGCAGGTACTGAACTAGACTGACACGTAAAGGTCGTACATACAGAATGCTGTCCTGTAACTATTGGACGTAAGTCGTAGCAATTAAACGCTTGGGTCATCGGTTCGCACCCTTGCCTCGAGCGAGCGTGGCTAGGCGTGGTCAAGGAGAAGTAGCGAGGGAGTGGAGGTCATGAGAGAGGGGCACATCTGAGGGGAGAGGATATGATAGACTTACGGCAACAGTGGAACAATCCACCTCAAGGTTACCTAGGCTCACTTCATTTAACAACAACAAAAATTATAAGAAGAAAAGACAGTTGCAGAACCAACGTTTATCATTGCAACGATAATCTCTGAGAAAACCTTCATTTACTCGACGATTGCTTTTCTACATAGATACACACGCAAACTTGTATTTAGTAGATGTCTGGACCAATAAGGACTAATAATTGGCGTGGTGAAGCTCTACACTGAGAGATATATAGTCATAATAAAAGCTTGCACTGCATTTGTTTTTTTTCTTTAATACTGTCGTCATTACTCACAAAATCCTAATGACATGATTGCAAACAAACCACTATACGGGTGGGGATTGAACTCGCGGCAAGTGAGTCGTAAAACTCCAGGCCAGCGCGTAAGCCACTGGGCCAGCTGGCTATACTGTCGTCATAACGCCTTTGTATCCAACAAAAATTTTCACTAGATTTATCGTGATGAGAATTTACATTCATAAAGGCTTTCTTCTACTACCCTCACTTTTTTTTCTTTCCTGTTGAAGACTTCTGATATCATATGTTGAAGACTTCTGATATCATATGTTGAAGACTTCTGATATCATATGTTGAAGACTTCTGATATCATATGTTGAAGACTTCTGATATCATAGGTTGAAGACTTCTGATATCATATGTTGAAGACTTCTGATATCATATGTTGAAGACTTCTGATATCATATGTTGAAGACTTCTGATATCATATGTTGAAGACTTCTGATATCATATGTTGAAGACTTCTGATATCATAGGTTGAAGACTTCTGATATCATAGGTTGAAGACTTCTGATATCATATGTTGAAGACTTCTGATATCATATGTTGAAGACTTCTGATATCATATGTTGAAGACTTCTGTGTGAATGTGTTGGGTAATTTTGTTTCCTCCTTACAATATAGCATCTCCTTCTCTTCTATCTACCTACATATTTTAACCTTATATATTATTTTCCTTCAGTAGACCATCTCATTATTCCCCATTGGAAGAATCTTCTATGCCAGCTTGCGCCTTTAACAGTCCAATGATATTACTTCATTCTCATTTGTCCCTTCACCTACCCCCTCATCACCCCAGTCGCCCTTCTACACACTCTCATACACACACACACTCATTAACACATACACATACTCATAAACACATACACACACCCAAATATGGTAGGAATAATGGTGTACAATGCCGACAAGATGATGAATAAGACACATGTGTGTCATGTACCTTCACTCTGAAGATGTTTCTCCAGTTAATGGTTTTAACAGTTTAATACAGAGGTTACTGGAATGATGCCTCAACCTAGATCAAGACCTCGGTGATGAACACCTTCATCTAGGCTGAGAGACTGATTTCCTCCGTCTACTACTGTCTCCAGTTTCATCACCTTCCACTAACTTCTGTATGTAATAGATGAAGTCACTGCTTGGCGAAACATCTTCAGAATAAAAATGCCCAGATGTTGAACATGTGTCTTATTTATCATACGCAAAATGGCTCCTTGAGTTTAACCCCAGCAAGTGCAAAGTCATGAAGTTTGGGAAAGGAGAAAGAAGACGGCAGACGGAGAACAGCCTAGGAGATTACAGGTTACAAAACTCACTCAAGAAAAAAGATCTTGGGGTGAGCATCATACCGAGTACATCTCCTGAAGCTTTGACTCGACCCCTGCAACCACAACTAGGTGAGTACATCAACCAAATAACTGCTGTAACATACGGATGCCTGGCAAACCTGAAAATAGAGTTTCGACATCTAAGTTAAGTCATTCACGACACTGTACACCGTGTACGTCAGGCCCATATTGGAGTATGCAGCACCAGTATGGAACCCACACCTGGTCAAACACGTCAAGAAATTACAGAAAGTAATTTCTGTAATTTCTTGATGTGTTTGCAACAATACTAGTCCCGGAGCTGAGGGGTTGTCCTACGTGGAGAGGTTAAGGAAACTCAACCTGACAACACTGGAGGACAGGAGGGATAGAGTGGACATATTAACGACTTATAAAATACTGATAGGAATTGACAAAGGGGTTAGGGACAGAATGTTTCAGATGGGACACAGCAGCAAGAGGTCACAAAGGGAAGTTGAAAACTCAGATGAGTCACAGAAATGTTAGGAAGTTCTTCAGTCATAGCGTTATCAGGAAGTGGAACAGTCTGCAGAGTTATGTAGTGAAGGCAGGATCCATACATAGCTTTAAGAAGAGGTATGATAAAGCTCATGGAGCAGGGAGAGAGTGGACCTAGTAGCAACCAGTGAAGAGCGGGGCCAGGAGCTATGACTCGACCCCTGCAACCACAAATATGTGAGTACACACAAATACACAATCCTTCATTATTATTACTTATTATTATTATTATTATTATTATTATTATTATTATTATTATTATTATTATTATTATTATTATTATTATTATTATTATTATTAATCTGGGGAAGCGCTAAGCCCATTGGGGTCTTATAAAACATGGATAATTAGAATCGATAAAGGAAGGAGAAGATAGATCCTTGCTCTTGGATCATGAGCTTTTCATTGTATACACATCTTCCTCTCCCACAGTGAACATTGTTATCTTTTGTTCCCATTATATAAGCAACGTAAAATAGGGCAGCACCATAATGAGGAACACCTTAATTTTTATAATTTTCAGCAAAATTGGATACATCTAATTTTGCTAAAAATTATAAAAAATAAGGTCTTCCACACTACCTATTTCGCCTCCCCTTGCCTACACCATCCCCTTTCCCTACCCCTTCTTCCCCATCCAGACCGACCAACACCCCCACCCTATCCCCTCCTCTTTCCCCTCCTACCCACACAGAAACACTCCTTTTTGCCTTCTACACAGCCCCACCCTTTATCAACCATCCTTCCGACCCATCCCCCTCTACACTACACCTCGCATCGCTCATTCCTCAGCCTTTCCCTGCCATGCCCACATACAAACCATCGAGCCCTCTTCACTGCCCTCTTACCCGTGCCACAATACCCCACTGCTCACTCCCACCAAAACATCACCAGAACAAATTTGCATTCATGAGGTTGGCTAGCGGGCGTGGTGCCTGCCTCACAAGGTCGTAACCTTTGGCTGACTTTCAACTTCCTCCGCAAACTATGAGAGTTCTTCGTCACGCAGGTAGCAGGAGAAGTAGATAAAAGAAGTGCATCGAAAAGCAACGGAAGAGTTATATTAGACCCTCGTGACAGGAAATCCCCGTTTAGTGTCAGTCATCGATATATGGCACTTCTCGGGCGTGGTGGTGATGCTGTTTCATGTTTTTGACACCTGTCGGGTGTGGTGGGGATGCTGTTTCATGTTTTTGACACCTGTCGGGTGTGGTGGTGATGCTGTTTCATGTTTTTGACACCTGTCGGGCGTGGTGGTGATGCTGTTTCATGTTTTTGACACCTGTCGGGCGTGGTGATGATGCTGTTTCATGTTTTTGACACCTGTCGGGTGTGGTGGTGATGCTACTTGATATATATGGGACCTGTCGGGTGTGGTGGTGATGCTACTTGATATATATGTACCTGTTGGGCGTGGTGGTAATGCCACACTAAATGTTTGTGACACCGGGACACTCCCGGGAACTCCATCTTTCTACAGTGATGGAGGGAACATGCCTTGGAGTGGACGGCAGCCATGTGTGTAACACCGACCCACAGCATAACTCCAAGGAAAGTAATTCTTTGAAAACCTTGGAATATATTTATACTGCTAATATGGGAGCCCCCGGAGTATGCTACTGCCCTATTCTATGTCATAGTTACATTGAGAAATTGTCTATAGTGTTGCCACTCCTTTTCGTTGAATAGTAACGATTTGGGAACACCTGTTACGTGCTGTGTTCGTATATTATATGGTAGTTACTTTGCGTGGAATGCAAGCAGTGTGCAGCTAGACTATCCACTATGACTGTTACTCACTGGGAAAAAAATTAGCAATATATTACACTGTCACACTATCTCACAGGATGGATGTCATTTCTAACTTTGGAGATTTCTGTATATATGAATGTATACAGGCTCCTGGAGTATACCTGTAGTATAACTGGTGGGTGTTTCGGGGGAAAACGCCGAGGCGGCCCGGTCCATGACCAGGCCTCGCATACAAATCAGCGTACGGACCTCAGTCCGGCTAGTCAGGAACTGACTTATGTACCTGTAGAGCTCCTTTTTGAAGGCAGCCAGGGGCCTATTAGTAATTTCCCTTATGTATGCTGGGAGGCAGTTGAACAATCTTGGGCTCCTGACATTTAGTGTGTTGTCTCCTAGCGGGCTTATGACACCTCTGCTTTTATTCATTGCAGGGATGTTGCATCACCTGCCGAGTCTTTCGCTTTCGTAGGGAGTGATTTAGATGTGCTCTGTAAAGGATTTTGGATCACAATTGACTAACATCATTTGCGGGGTCGGTTCATACAGTGGATGACCTTCAGTAACATTTCCTCACATTCCACAAGATTCATTGCAACACGCACTTTATGCATGAAAGGGCCCCGTGCCACTTGTCGAAACGGATCTAGAAATGATTGCAAGAGAACAATACCAATGTTATTCAGCTGTAAGGGACCAGTCCTTATTTGGCTGAATCTTACAGAAAATAACTGGAATGTAATGAGAGCAACGTTACATTCCATAAACACATCACTAGTACCATACTTGACACAGGATTTAAAAAAAAATCTGAATTGTAGAAATGGACTTATCTTACTTAAAAAACACTTTCTGATTCTATGCTTAACTGTCTGAAATTAGTAATCGTATCACATGGAAACACCCAAATATTAAGAAGTAAAGCTGATTATTTCTTACCTTTGACCCTATTTTATAGAAATTAATTTGTTGTTAATGAAATATGGAGAACTCTTCCTGCTTCTCAGAAACTAGGAGAGAACCAAATATAAATTAGACACATATGCAACCCTTCATCTGCATCTAGAACCAAGGATACAGCGGGGATTTTCAAATCTAGATTATCACACACACACAAATACACACGTGTTAGCGTGTGTATTTGTGTGTGTGTGTGTGATAGTCTAGATTTGAAAATCCTCGCTGTATCCTTGGTTCTAGATGTAGATGAATGGTTGCATATGTGTCTAATTTATCCGTGTGTGTGTTAGGTGTAGTTTTGTGTGTGTGTGCGTGTGTTTGCACACTCACATATTTGTTGTTTCAGGGGTCGATTTACAGCTCCTGGCACCTCCTCTTTCCTGGTCGCTACTAGGTCCACTCTCTATGTATGTGCGTGCGTGTGTTTGTTTATTTGTGTATGTGCGCGTGCGTGTATGTGTGTGTTTGGGTGTGTGCTCGTGCGTGTGTGTAATCATGTCACCTCTGGTTCTTCTGTCATCTTTTTTTCGTCAGGTTTAGTTCCTCTAGCTTCTGGTCATGTCATACTCCTCAGCTCTGGGACGGGTTTCGTTGTAAACATCTTCACTTTTTCAAGCTTCTTAATATGCATAACCTGATGTGGGTTCTACACTTCTTGTAGATTCGCCGGTACATCCGGCCCGGGTCTTCTCCAGATGGTGACCCTGCGAGGTTCTACACTGGCGCTGCATTCTGCAAGTTGGACATGTTATATGTCGTATATAAGGTTCTGAATGACTCTTTGAAAGTTACACTCAAATCTGCCAGTCTCACGTTTGCTACAGTGGTTATTTCCTTGATGTGTGTTTCAGGCGTTATGCTCGGAACTACGCTAACCCCGAGGTCCATCTATTTCAGGGAGGTTTGTAGCCCCGAGCTTGTGCACTGTTCCAGGACATCTTTGCTCTTCTCCGATTTTCATAGTTTTACATTTGCTGGGGTTAAATTTCAGTTTCCACTTGTCAGACCCATTCTGCAGCTTGTCCAGATCCATTTGTAGTCTTTCTTGGTCTACTCTTGCTTGTATTCTCTTCATTTGTTTAACATCGTTTGCGAACAGAGACATTTCTGACTATTTCTTCTGGCACGTCGTTCACATTTACGAGACACAGTATTGGTCCAAGTACCAACCTTCTCCCTAACAGTAACTCGCTGTTTCCTTCCCGTTAAATTTTCCTTGATCCACTGCAGTAATTTTCCTATAATTCCTGCCTGCTCTCTAGCTTTTGTACCAGCCTCTTATGGAATGCTGTATGGAACGCATTCTTCCACACTTAGTGTTGTGTGTCACAGGTTTGACACACAACACTAAGTGTGCCCTTATCCTCTCTATCTTCAACTTCCTCTATCTTCCCGTCCCCCTTTTCTTTCTCCATATTCTTTTCCTCCCTCACCCATTCATCCGTTTTTTTTCATTCTTCACACTTCCTCCCTTCATCTTTCCTTCTCTCATTCTTCCTCTTTTTCTTCACATCTCTTCTTCTCCTTTCCTTCAGGAGCTGCCTAATTTCCCTTCTGTCATATCAGACTATCAATTTCCTTTACAAGGACACGCAAGATACGATCTCTGGAGGTTATAACCACTGGATACGGTCTCTAGAGGTGCTGACCACTGGATACGGTCTCTAGAGGTGCTGACCACTGGACACGGTCTCTTGAGGTGCTGACCACTGGACACGATCTCTGGAGGTGCTGACCACTTGATACCGTCTTTGTAGGCTCTATCCACTAGATATGGTCCCTGAAGGTTCTAACCACTGGATATGGTCTTTTGAGGTGCTGACCAGAACACGGGTCCTCTCCCCTTACACTATAATTAGGTGTCCCACTCCCATATACAGCACCTAGGGATTCCCCACCTATACACAGCACCTGGTAATAGAAGAGGAGCTGAAGCTGCTGCTGCTGCTGGGTAATTCCCCAGCTTGAGCAGGTAAGCAGAGTGAGGCGACGGGAGCAGGTGAACTTTATTGCTTCCACTGGTTGTCCTCAGTGCTAGAGAGCCCGCCCCAGTTCCTGCACCACCTCTAAACTATTTACCTCCTTCTTCCACACCTGGCTCCCTCCTGTTATCTTCCTTCTATACACCTGGCGTCATCTTGCACCATCACCACATTACCATTATCAACACCACTGTTAACTTCACCATCACTGCAATTATAATATTTACTGTCTTCACCATCATCACCATTACTATCACCATTATCATCACAACCACCATAACCACTACTTTCACCTTGACTTACACACACTATGCTAACTCTCCCTACCCCCCCCCCTTCTATCTTCACCACCTCTCGCCCTCACTGCACCGCCTCTTCCTCACTTCATCACCTCTCCCTCACTCCTCCAACACTCCTCACGAAAGAACTGAAACGAGTTACCACATAAAGCAGGGAAACCCCGAATAAAGGTAAAGAAAGGATTTAGAACACTTTAAACCCAGTCACTTATTCCTCAGTGATCGGAGAACACAGCTTACAACAGAAGAGTTCCTGGATATGAACCTTGATATAAGCTTCAAGTATGGACAGTTCTCCTTGCCTCAGGTGTTACTATTCATACAAATCGTCTGCACTCCCACTCCGAGGTGCTGTTGTAAACACTTTGTTTATCATACTACGCAAACACATGTACTGTCAACCACGTATCCGACTGCGTGCGGCGTGGGATGACCAACAGTTGTTTCGCAGGAGTTAATACAATCAGCTACTCAGGCCATGTATCCAATCCAATCTACAATGCTTTCGAACTCTATACAGTTGCTGGGGTAACCAGTAAATACATAGGTGGTAGAGGTAGGATTTACACAGGTCACAACAACACGCTCGCAGGGTTACACGACATGTATGTACTGCTGATCAAGGATACTTTAATCAGCAAGCATGTGTGAGCGTATTTGATAGGAGTGAATGGAGGCATATGGTTTTTAATACTTGACGTGCTGTTGGAGTGTGAGCAAAGTAACATTTATGAAGGGATTCAGGGAAACCGGCAGGCCGGACTTGAGTTCTGGAGATGGGAAGTACAGTGCCGGCACTCTGAAGGAGGGGTGTTAATGTTGCTGTTTTATAACTGTAGTGTAAAGCACCCTTCTGGCAAGACAGTGATGGAGTGAATGATGATGAAAGTTTTTCTTTTTCGGGCCACCCTGCCTTGGTGGGAATCGGCTGATGTGTTAATAAAATATATATAAATATATATATATATATATATATATATATATATATATATATATATATATATATATATATATGTATATATAGGTTTTAAATTAAAAAGTAAACTTTCGTTGTACATACACAAACATAAACACCTCTGAGTCTCAGTGTATGCAGGTCTTGCTGGACTACGTACGATTTGTAAGATGAAACAAACCTCTTCATGAATTTTCGTTATTGTTGTCTAATTCTGCATATTTGTGTTATTATTTTGCATATGAGAAACGTAAACCCACAGGGATCATACAGTTCCTGCAGGGATGAAATACAGTCCTGCTCGATGCAAGAAAGAGGACAGGTCCAATTCCTTGCATCAAGAATCTCTCATTGCCATCAAGAAATCTCATTAAGCGTTAATTATCCGTAAATTTACATTAATATAAACTAAAGTATTCAATCTAACCTTTAATAAGAAATATTTATATATATATATTTTTTACATAGAATGGAAATGAAGAAACTGTAATGCGTACGAAAACTCACGTCTTAATTGTAGATCCGGTTGACTGTGGGAATGTGAAGCTGAGGATCCCAGGATGGAGATCCATGCAAGGAGAGCATCTCCGTGACACGAGGAGACATCACAGACTCCTCACACCAGCAACCCTGACCCAGTCAGTATGCAGATCATCCCCTTTATCCCCTGCAAGGCACTAGCAGTCACGATATTGCACCTTCCTTCTTCACCATCCATCCTGTCTTCCCGTTTCTCTCGCTACCCATTTACCTCCGTTATCTTTCCACTGAAGATAAAAAAAACTTTCCAATCCGATTTGGAAGAGTTGTCGCCCTCACGTAGCGGCTGAGCAAGTTACCAGAGCAGTTGCTGTGTCTGAGCAACAGTCTTGCTGTTCTCCAGGGTCAACCGGTGCCCCTGGTGGTGGTGGTGGTGGTGCCCCTGGTAGTGGTGGTGCTCAAGATGCTGTCGGTGGTTCTCCTGCTGCTACTGCTGGTGGCCCTGTTTCTGCTGGTGGTGCTCCTGGTGATGTTGATGCTCCTGCTGTTGGTAGTGGTGGTAATCCTGCTTATGGTATTGGTGGTGGTGGTGGTATTCTTCCTTCTGAGGGGTAATAGTGGTGATGGTGGTAGGGGTGATGGTGCTTGTATTGAGAGTGTTGGTAGCTGCTGGTGTTGGTCGTTCCATTTATGGTGAATATTTAGTCCAAGGAAGTACGGTGTGTGTGTGTGTTGGGGGTCTTGCTGTACCTTCCAAGCGGAAATACATTTTACACAAATGAGGAAGTGTATCGCACTGCTGGATTTTCTACTTCTCTTTATGTATGTATGTATGTATGTATGATGATGTATGTATGGTATGTATGTATGTAGTGTATGTATGTATGTATGTATGTATGTATGATGTATGTATGTATGTACGTATAGTATGTATGTATGTATGTATGTATATATTATATATATATATATATATATATATATATATATATATATATATATATATATATATATATATATATATATATATATATATATACTATATATATATATATACGTATATACATATCTACACACACACATAATAAATAAAGAAATAAATAAAATACACTAACCTTCCAAAACCATATACTCAGAGTCTTTCAGAATTTCAGTCATAGTTAATCCCATCTATCCCGGCTGGTTTTCCCCCTTACACTCTACCCATTGTCTCATACACTTTCCCCAACACTCACCTCTGGCTCTTCTTTATTACTACCAGATCTTATTCCTCCATACCCAGTTTACCAACCTATCAAAATATTCCCTACAACTATCCCGTACCTCTACCTCCTAACATCTTCCCCATTTGCTCGCAAGAATTATTAACTTATTAATTTTTTTACTATACATATCCTCCCTAGTTCATAATTCTCTGACCCCCCCCCCACTCCCTATCCTTCCCTGACCCACACCTCATAACCTTCACTTGCTTGACATTCAGTTCAGTCTACCAGGTGTGGGCTGCTTATTTTGCTCCTCTAGGACCTCCAGGAAGTGATACTGGAACAAGCAGGGCTTCAGGAAGTGATTATGGAACAAGAGGGACACTTCCAGACCCCTTGGATCAGTTGGGTAGCGGTGCTGGAAGTGGAAGACCTTGGGGTACCTGCTGGGCTCACTCCTGGTGCTCCTGCCTACACTGGGGTTGAACTCCAAGAGTTTCTAGTATGTAAGATACTCATGGACGTCCAAAACTTTATGAGTTGTATGTATGTTGTATATGTGCGCGCGCGCATGTGTGTATGTGTGTTTGTGTGTGTGTGTGTGCCTGTAATTACCTCGTTTTGTTAGTTGATTTTAAGCTGCAGCTTTTCGTCCCCCATCACAGTGTTTTGTTGGATAGTGAGATTGATCCCATTATTGTGAGAAGTGTGTGTGGGAAGGTTTAAAGGGAAAGAGTGGGAGGTGTGTGGGGTGGTCTGTAAAAAAAAAGTGTTAGAGGTGGGCAGGGAGGTGTGTGGAGAAGTTATAATGGTGAGTTGGGTGGTTTGTGGAGTATTGTGAGAGGTGTATGAGGAAAGAAAGAGACCGGATGAACACAATGTGACGTAATAAAAAACAGTGAAAGCTACTGAGCTCTGGTAAGACCTTGGGCGAACATTTTGTCTCAGAAGTCAGCATATCAGTGCCGTTGATACTGACGGGCACCCTCGCCCTTTACTCTTTACAAGCTGCTACAAAACCTTGTCTGCAAATAAGAAGGTCCTGCCGTCTGCTGCCTTGTACCCCCCTTCTCCCCTTCGGAACCCAGCACCGTTGCCAACTACCCTCTTCCTTTCATGTCCACTAGCAACCCTGCTGACCATTATCCCATCCAAAACACACTACTTTCTCTACTGCCTGCTACCAGCCCTCCTCACCCTCTCGCCCATTCCTTACCATTTTAGCTGCCCGGTGCGACGTCTTCCCCAATACCCACCTCTCCTTCTGCTGCCCCTCTACCTTCTTCGCTACCCCCTTCTCCTGGTATGCATCCTCAGGCCCGTCTAGGACACCCAGAGGCTGGGCAGGCTGGTGGATGGGCGGGGCCAGGACTCAGGAAGGTCCTTGATGGATTCGATGTGGAGCTGAAGCCTCTTGCCCTCGGCCAGTCGCTTAGTCGGTGTGCGCGCGGACAGTCGGAGACTCCAGAAGCTGAGGCGCCTCACGGACTTCGTTGCTGAGCCGAATTACCGCCGCTGCAGCGTGAGACTCTGTCGTAGAACAGGTAGAGTCTGCACATTTAAGTTTTTCGCTGCTGCTGCTGCTGGATATTGAATATCTTTCTAGATATAGACTAACATTGTTAGTTTTAATCCTCTCCGTCTACCACTGGAGCGTGTGATTGTGTCTCAAGATCATGAAGAGTGTGCGCGTGTTATATATTTAACTTGTGGCTGCGACCTAGGACTCTGTCATGGAATGTGTAGACCGTATTCGTTGTTTGAAAATGAGAACTCTGCCTTAGAACAGGCAGTCAATAGTGTTGTAGACGCCCAGGTGGTGTCTAGTTACAGAGCTTGCTGACTCTAGGTCTGTATGCTATTCTGCTTCGCACAGGTGGACACCGATTTCTATAAGCAGAAATCCCTGTTGCATTCCATTAAGCGATATAACCATGTAAGTGATTTTAGCCTAATGACGGGTGGAGACTCAAATCTCACTTCACTAATCGCTTCCTAGACTCTGGCTATTCAGGCTGTTGGTGATAGTAGAAGATTCGATTAATAAAATAGTCAATGACACAAGCGCCTCAGTGACTATAAACAAACACTTCTTCTATACACGAGCGAATCTCCGAACGAAACTCTAGAACGATATCACTCATCCATCTTGTGACTGAATATACTGACATGAAAACTATTCAGCAAGTGATCCATAATCATAACCAAAGTTCGGTATTACAAGTTTTGATTCTTCTCAATCTTGCTCTTGGCAATGATACGTCAGTAAACAGTGACTCTCTCAGTGACTGTCAATGATGTTTACACTGAGTGAATCTCTTAGGATGTTGTTCAGATACAATGACGCTCTGAGCATAATGTTTACATAAGGAACATTCCAAAGGACGATGTTTACCAACAGTGACTCTCTGTGGAAGTTTACACAAAGTGAAACTTTAAACACAGCTACTGAAGATGCTTACACCAGTACCTGCAGAAGTTTACACACAGTAACTGCAGATGTTTACACTCAGCGACTCTCAAGATGTTTACACACACCACCTGCAGAATTTTACATTCAGCACCTGCAGAAGTTTACATTCAGCACCTGCAGAAGTTTACATTCAGCACCTGCAGAAGTTTACACTTAACGACTCTCTGATTAGGTTTTACAATTGGGTTGGTAACAACTTTCAAAATACGTGATCCGTATGACGTGAATTTGTGATATATCAGGTGGAAGGTGAGGATGTGGTTTATCAGGTGGAAGGTGAGGACCAGGGCGCCACCCACTATTACATCACAATAATAACTTGATTCTCATATCGAAATTTCAACTCCGTTCCGGTAATTACAATACAATCTGATTTATGGTGTGTGTGTTCGCTCCAGCACCTGCAGTGTGTGTGTGTGTGTACTCACCTATTTGCTCACCTATTTGTGGTTGCAGGGGTCGATTCATAGCTCCTGGCCCTGCCTCTTCACTGATTGCTACTAGGTCCTCTCTCTCTCCCTGCTCCATGAGTTTTATCAAACCTCGTCTTAAAACTATGTATGGTTCCTGCCTCCACTACGTCACTTTCTAATCTATTCCACTTCCTGACAACTCTATGACGGAAGAAATACTTCCTAACATCCCTTTGACTCATAGGAGTCTTCAACTTCCAATTGTGACCCCTTGATTCTGTGTCCCCTCTCTGGAACATCTTGTCTCTGTCCACCTTATCTATTCCTCGCTGTATTTTATATGTCGTTATCATGTCTCCCCTAACCCTCCTGTCCTCTAGTGTCGTCAGGCCGATTTATCTTAACCTTTCTTCGTAGGACAAACCCCTTAGCTCTGGGACTAGTCTTGTTGCAAACCTTTGCACTTTCTCTAATTTCTTGACGTGCTTGACCAGGTGTGGGTTCCAAACTGGTGCTGCATACTCCAGTATGGGCCTGACGTATATGGTGTACAGAGTCTTGAACGATTCCTTAGTGAGGTATTGGAACGCTATTCTTAGGTTTGCCAGCCACCCGTGTGCTGCAGCAGTTATCTGATTGATGTATGCCTCAGGAGATGTGCTAGGTATTTTACTCACCTCAAGATCTTTTTCCTTGAGTGAGGTTTGCACTCTTTGGCCCCTCTGTCTGCGGTCTTCTTTGCCCTTCCCCGATCTTCATGACTTTACATTTGGCAGGGTTAAATTCAAGGAGCCAGTTACTGGACCAGGCTTGTAGCCTGTCCCGGTCTCTTTGTAGTCCTGCATGATCCTCGACTGATTTGATTCTTCTCATTAACTTCACATCATCTGCAAACAGGAACACTTCTGAGTCTATCCCTTCCGTTATGTTATTCACATATAACAAAAACAGTACAGGTCCTAGGACTGACCCCTGTGGAACCCCACTCGTCACAGGTGCCCACTCTGACACCTCGTCACATACCATGACTCGTTGTTGCCTCCCTGTCAGATATTCTCTGATCCATTGCAGTGCCTTTCCTGTTACGTGTGCCTGATCCTCTAGCTTTTGCATTAACCTCTTGTGAGGAACTGTGTCGAACGCCTTCTTGCAGTCCAAGAAAATGCAGTTTATCCACCCCTCTCTCTCGTGTCTTACTACAGTTACCTTGTCATAAAACTCCAGTAGGTTTGTGACACAGGATTTTCCTTCCCTGAAACCGTGCTGGTTGTCGTTTATAATGTTGTGTCTTTCTAGGTGCTCCACCACTCTCCTCCTGATGATCTTCTCCATGACTCTGCATACTATACACGTCAGTGACACAGGTCTGTAGTTTAATGCCTCGTGTCTGTCTCCTTTCTTAAAAATTGGGACTACATTTGCCATCTTCCACACCTCAGGTAGTTGCCCAGTTTCAATGGATGTGCTGAAGATTTTTGTTAGTGGCACACTTAACATCTCTGCTCCCTCTCTAAAGACCCACGGATAAATTTTGTCAGGTCCCACCGCTTTTGAGGTATCGAGTTCACATAGCAGTTTCTTCACCTCCTCCTCACTTGTGTGTATTTCATCCAGTACTTGTTGGTATACCTCCCTTTTCTGAATTCCTGGAGTCCTTCATGTCTCCTCTGTAAATACTTCTTTAAATCTCATGTTGAGCTCCTCACATACCTCTTGGTTATTTCTTGTGAACTCTCCACCTCCCCACCTTCCTCAGCCTGATTACCTGGTCCTTGACTGTTGTTTTCCTCCTGATGTGGCTATACAACAGCTTCGGGTCAGACTTGACTTTTGATGCTATGTCATTTTCGTATTGTCGCTGAGCCTCCCTTCTTACCTGTGCATATTCGTTTCTGGCTCTTAGGCTAATCTCTTTATTTTCCTGGGTCCTTTGTCTTCCGTACTTTTTCCATTCTCTAGTGCACTTAGTTTTTGCCTCCCAACACCTTTGGGTGAACCAAGGACTCGTTTTGGTCTTCCCATTACTTCTGTTTCCCTTGGGAACAAACATCTCCTCTGCCTCTTTGCATTTTGTTGTCACATATTCCATCATTTCTTTTACTGGTTTTCCTGCCAGTTCTCTCTCCCACTGAACGTCTTGAAGGAAGTTCCTCATGCCTGTGTAGTCCCCTCTTTTGTAGTTTCGTTTTTCCATTTGTATTCCTGCTCCCCTCTCCACTTGTAGCTCAACTATATAATCAAAACACAGAACGAAATGATCACTAGCTCCAAGGGGCCTTTCATATGTGATATCCTCGATGTCTAAACTACTCAAGGTGAATACTAGGTCCAGTCTTGCTGGATCATCCTCACCTCTCTCACTGTTAGTGTCTCTAACATGTTGATGCATGAGGTTTTCCAGTACCACATCCATCATCTTGGCTCTCCATGATTCAGGACCCCCATGGGGCCCAGGTTTTCCCAATCAATCTCCTTGTGATTGAAATCACCCATAACTAGTAACTTTGCTCTCCCCATGTGAGCTCTTCTGGCCACCTTGGCTAGTGTGTCTGCCATTGCTCTGTTGCTCTCGTCATATTCTTCTCTTGGCCTCCTGCAGTTCTGTGGCGGGTTGTTCATTACATCAATTACCACCTTATGGCCCTCAGACTGGATTGTTCTTACTATGTAGTCCCTTTTTCCCATTCCATCAATTCCTTCCACTTCCTCAAATCCCCACCGGCTCTTAATGAGCAGTGCAACTCCTCCTTCCCCTCTGCTCCCTCTATCTTTCCTGAGGATTTGATATCCGGGTGGAAAGATTGCATCTGTTATCATCCTGGTGAGTTTCGTTTCTGTGAGTGCTATTATGTCTGGGGATGTCTCCTTTATTCTTTCATGCCACTCCTCACATTTATTTGTTATTCCATTTGCATTTGTATACCAAACCTTCAACTTCTTTTCTAAAACTGTAGTCTGGGAGGTACATTGCGGTTGGGAAAGTGGGAGACCTGATGAGGAACTATGGGTGGTTTGTGTGAAGGTGGAGTTTGTAATGAGGTTGGTGGGAGCATTGGGTATGGCATGTGTGTTTTGGGTTAGAATGTTTGGTTGCATTAGGGTTGTCTAGGTTGGGGGACATCTGTAGGTGATTGTGTTTGAGCTTCCTCCTGAGTCTGGGTTCTCCTGTCCATCTCTCTTTTCTCATTTTGTCTTTGTACCCTCTCTTTCAGTTTCTGTCTTTCTTCACGTGTTCTGTCGCGGTCGAGATACACCCTCTGGTACTCCGACATATCCCTTAGTCTTGCTTTCTCCTGCAGGATCCTGTTTCAAGCCAATTCTGCCTTGAAAATCACTTTGACTGGCCGGATTCTTCTTCTTGCAAACCCCCCTATTCTCAGAAAATTTGCCAGCTGGGTTATGTCATCTTCTCCTATTGCTTTCATGATGCTTTCAATCGCTTTTTTCTCCCCTTGTCTTCTTGCTTCATAAGTTTCCCCTTCAGCTTCCTGG
>WNWK01016836.1:0-43894 GCA_009830355.1 Cherax destructor
TTCTCCTGTATATATTACTAAATGTAAAAGGAGAAACTTTCGTTTTTCCTTTTGGGCCACCCTGCCTCGGTGGGAAGCGGCCACGTGTTGAAAGAAAGAAAGATATATATATATATATATATATATATATATATATATATATATATATATATATATATATATATATATATATATATAATAATAATAATATTTTTATTTCGATGCAAGTTACAAGTATACATAGTTATACAGTGGAACCCTGAGTTTCGGCCATAATTCAATCCAGAAGGCTGTTCAAGTGCCGTTACCGAACGAATTTGTTCCCATAAGTTACATAATTGTTCGAGTTGGGAGGTGACCGAAACTTGGGGTACCAATGTGTATGTATGTATGTATGTATGTATGTATATATGTATATATATACAGTCGTCCCTCGGTTTTCGTGCATCTCCAAACTCGAACATTTATGTAAGTGTATTTTCGTAAGTGCTGTTGCAAGTGTATTTTTGGGGGTCTGAAATAGACTAACCTACGTGACATTATTTCTTAAGGAAGTAAATTCGTTCGGTAATGGCACTTGAGCAGCATTCTGGAACGAATTTTCGGCGAAAACCGAGGGACCACTGTATACAGTGGACCCTCGGTTAACGAATACCCCGGAAATCGTACAATTATGTAAGTACAGTGGACCCCCGGTTAACGGCCGACACCAAACACTAACAATTATGTAAGTGTATTTTTTTAAGTGCTTTTGTAAGTGTATGTTTGGGGGTCCAAAAAGACTACTCTAATTTACATTATTCCTTAAGTTAATAAATTCGTTCGACAACAGCACTTGAACAGCATTCTGGAACGAATTATGGCCGTTAACCGGGGGTCCACTGTATAATATTGTAGGTGCATGTGGAAGTGTATTTTTGGGGGTCTGAAATAGACTAACCTACGTGACATTATTTCTTAAGGAAGTAAATTCGTTCGGTAATGGCACTTGAGCAGGCTTCTAGGATGAAGTTTTTTCGTTAACCGAGGGTCCACTGTACAGCGGTCCCTCAGTTTTCGCCGAAAATTCGTTCCAGAATGCTGCTCAAGTGCCAATACCGAACGAATTTACTTCCTTAAGAAATAATGTCACGTAGGTTAGTCTATTTCAGACCCCCAAAAATACACTTGCAACAGCACTTACGAAAATACACTTACATAAATGTTCGAGTTTGGAGATGCACGAAAACCGAGGGACCACTGTATATATATATATATACAGTGGACCCCCGCCTAACAAACACCCCGGAAATCGTACAATTATGTAAGTATAATATTGTAATGGCACTCAAACAGCATTCTGGAATGAATTTTCAACGAAAACCGAGGGTCCACTGTATATATATATATATGTATATACAGTGGACCCTCGGTTAACGAAAAAATTTCATCCCAGAAGCCTGCTCAAGTGTCATTACCGAACGAATTTACTTCCTTAAGAAATAATGTCACGTAGGTTAGTCTATTTCAGACCCTGAAAAATATACTTCCACATGCACTTACAATATTATACAGTGGTCCCTCGGTTTTCGTGCATCTCCAAACTCGAACATTTATGTAAGTGTATTTTCGTAAGTGATGTTGCAAGTGTATTTTTGGGGGTCTGAAATAGACTAACCTACGTGACATTATTTCTTAAGGAAGTAGATTCGTTCGGTAATGGCACTTGAGCAGCATTCTGGAACGAATTTTCGGCGAAAACCAAGGGACCACTGTACTTACATAATTGTACGATTTCCGGGGTATTCGTTAACCGAGGGGTCCACTGTATATACAGTGGTACCTCAGTTAACGATGGTCCCCAAACTCGTCCTTTTACGTAAGTTTATTTTTTTAAATGCTTTTGTAAGTGTATTTTTGGGGATCTAAAAGGACTAGTCTATTTTACATTATTCCTTATGGGGATAAATTCGTTTGGTAATGGCACTTAAACAGCATTCTGGAACGAAAAAATATCGTTAACCGAGGTACCACTGTATATATATACAGTGAACCCCCGATTAACGAAAACCCCGGAAATCGTACAATTATGTAAGTATAATATTGTAAGTGCTTTTGTAAGTGTATTTTTGGGGGTCTGAAATGGACTAACCTACTTGACATTATTTCTTAAGGGAGTAAATTCATTCGGTAATGGCACTTGAACAGCCTTCTGGATTGAATTATGGCCGAAACTCAGGGTTCCACTGTATATATATACAGTGGAACCCCGGTTAACGAAAAAAATTCATTGCAGAAGCCTGCTCAAGTGCCATTACCGAACAAATTTACTTCCTTAAGAAAAAAATGTTGTTTAGGTTATTCTATTTCAGACCCCCAAAAATACACTTCCACAAGCACTTACAATATTATACTTACATAATTGTACGATTTCCGGGGTATTCGTTAACCGGGGTTCCACTGTATATATATACAGTGGACCCCCGAGTAACGAACAAAATTCATTCCAGTAGCCTGCTCAAGTGCCATTACCGACATTACTCCTTAAGAAATAATGTCAAGTAGGTTAGTCCATTTCAGACCCCAAAATACACTTACAAAGCACTTACAATATTATACTTACATAATTGTCGATTTCCGGGTGTTCGTTACTCTGGGGTCCACTGTGTGTGTGATATATATATATATATATATATATATATATATATATATATATATATATATATATATATATATATATATATATATCAGTGGACCCTCGGTTAACGAATACCCGAAATCGTGCAATTATGTAAGTATAATTTTGTAAGTTCTTGTGGAAGTGTAGTTTTGGGGGTCTGAAATAGACTAACCTACATGACATTATTTCTTAAGGACGTAAATTCGTTCGGTAATGGCACTTGAGCAGGCTTCTGCAATGAATTTTTTTCGTTAACCGAGGGTCCACTGTATATATATATACATATACAGTGGTACCTCGAGTTACGATGGTCCCCAAAATCGCCCTTTTATGTAAGTTTATTTTTTTAAATGCTTTTGTAAGTATATTTTTGGGGGTGTAAAAGGACTAGTCTATTTTACATTATTCCTTAAGGGGATAAATTCGTTTGGTAATGGCACTTGAACAGCATTCTCGAACGAAAAAATATCGTAACTCGAGGTACCACTGTATATATATACAGTGGACCCTCGGTTTTCATTGAAAATTCATTCCAGAATGCTGTTTGAGTGCCATTACCGAACGAATTTGTTCCCATAAGGACAAATGTAAATTAGATTAGTCGTTTCAGAACCCCAAAAATACACTTACAAAAGCTCTTACAAAAATACATTTACATAATTGTTCGAGTTTGGAGGTGAACGAAAACTGAGGGTCCACTGTATATATACATATACATACAGTAGACCCCCGGTTTTCATAATTAATCCATTCCAGAAGGTTGCCCTAAATCCGAAATGGCCGAAAACCAAAGTAATATTTCCCAAAAGAAATAATGTAAATACAATTAATCCGTTTCAGACACCCAAAAATATTCAAAAATAAATTTTATAGAGAATAACTATAGTGTTGCAGCTCTTCAGTGGTTAGTACAGTCAACCCCTGGTTCTCGTCAGTAATCCATTCCAGAGAGCCCGTCGACCACCGGTTTGGTCGAACTCCGATTCTATTTTCCCCATAAGAAATAATGGAAATAAAATTAATACGTTTCAGACATCCAAAAGTATTAAAATAAAATATTTTTTTGAACTTTTTGACATTAAATTATACACAATTTTATGAAAAATTAAGAAATAATAGTACAATAACATGTCACTTACATTTATTGAAGAGTTCTTGATGTGTGGAAGATGGGAGGAGGGGAGAAGATGGAGTAGTATGCTAGTGTATGGAAGGGGAATCCCCTTCCATTAACACTGCAGGTAGCAAGTTCTTTTCTGGGGTTACTGGCATGAATGCTACACTCCCTGCATGAATGCTACACTCCCTGCATGAATGCTACACTCCCTGCATGAATGTTACACTCCCTACATGAATGCTACACTCCCTGCATGAATGTTACATTCCCTGCATGAATGCTACACTCCCTGCATGAATGCTACACTCCCTGCATAAATGTTACACTCCCTGCATGAATGCTACACTCCCTGCATGAATGCTACACTCCCTGCATGAATGCTACACTCCCTGCATGAATGCTACACTCCCTGCATGAATGCTACACTCCCTGCATGAATGCTACACTCCCTGCATGAATGCTACACTCCCTGCATGAATGCTACACTCCCTGCATGAATGCTACACTCCCTGACATGAGAATGCTACACTCCCTGCATGAATGCTACACTCCCTGCATGAATGCTACACTCCCTGCATGAATGCTACACTCCCTGCATGAATGCTACACTCCCTGCATGAATGCTACACTCCCTGCATGAATGCTACACTCCCTGCATCCCTGCTTCACTCCCTGCATAAATGCTACACTCCCTGCATGAATGCTACACTCCCTGCATGAATGCTACACTCCCTGCATGAATGTTACACTCCCTACATGAATGCTACACTCCCTGCATGAATGTTACATTCCCTGCATGAATGCTACACTCCCTGCATGAATGCTACACTCCCTGCATGAATGTTACACTCCCTGCATGAATGTTACACTCCCTGCATGAATGCTACACTCCTTGCTTGAATGCTACACTCCCTGCATGAATGCTACACTCCCTGCATGAATGTTACACTCTCTGCATGAATGCTACACTCCCTGCATGAATGTTACACTCCCTGCATGAATGCTACACTCCCTGCATGAATGCTACACTCCCTGCATGAATGGTACACTCCCTGTATGAATGCTACACTCCCTGCATGAATGCTACACTCCCTGTATCCCTGCTTCACTCCCTGCATCCCTGCTTCACTCCCTGCAACACTCTTTACCACAGGCTTGGCACTAGAAGCTTTCTTGGGGCCCATGGTGGCTTATTTAACAGTTACAAGCACTAAAAACAGTGGAATAATGACAACATACTGGTATGAATGCGTGGATGGTGGTCGCTCTCGCTTGTAAACAATAGCACTGACGCTCCGTGGAGTGCCCGGGCCCAGCTGGGACACGCGTACGTGTCTGGGACGAATAGCCAACTCATCCAACTCCGAGCAGATCGCCTAATACCAAGCCAAAATTCTCGTAAAAAAAACCTGTCGAACACCGATTTGGACGACCTCCGACGCCGTCGAGCACCGGGGGTTGACTGTACATTTATTACTTACCTTAAAATATTTTTAGTCTTAAAGTAGTGCGAGAGGTGAGTAGTATTTATTTGTAGTAAGTCAGTGTAGGTAGCCGGTAGATGTAGGTACACAATGTAGGTACACGTATGTAGTCCACCTGGGCTATACCTACTGCGGCCCACAGCCATATTATTACCATTGACATACCATGTTCACTGAGTTTAATTGTTTCTAACAACTACCTTAAGATGCCATCATAAACAAAGTTAGAAGTAATGAATAATTCATGCCGAGAATTGTAAACAAAAGCGTTAAGGGGGGTGACTGGGCCAGACAGCAGATTCATACAGTTTTTTCTAATGCTGGACACTGGACAAGAGAAAACGTAATGTTTTCCCTCCACCCAACTCACCACTCAATAGCATATAAACATTGCATGTTTATATGCTATGTAGTAACATGTTTCTTATATAATTTTGAAGAAAATATCATAGATGGATTAATGAAAATGTCTATATTAACCTAAAATAAGACATTTAATGTGCCCAAGAGTGATTATTATTACGTATTAGTATTATAACTATGGCATTAAGACTAGAGGGGGACTCTTAGTGAACGAGTAACAAAGGCATGTTTATATACTATGTAATGTGTTTCTTATATAATTTTGAAGAAAATATCATAGATGGATTAATGAAAATGTCTATATTAATGTAAAATGAGACATTTAATGTGCCCAAGAGTGAGTCACGAACGTATGAGCGGCCCAGGTGCATGCGTCTGGTACCAACGATTTCTGAACGGATGCTCAAAATCTGGGGGAAAATTTTGCCGAAAAAATTCCTTGAAATCTGAATTGCTCAATTTCTGAACCGGCTGAAAACCGGGGGTCCACTGTATATAAGACAAATATCAT
Source organism: Cherax destructor (assembly GCA_009830355.1). Classification (NCBI taxonomy): domain Eukaryota; kingdom Metazoa; phylum Arthropoda; class Malacostraca; order Decapoda; family Parastacidae; genus Cherax; species Cherax destructor. Next base: position 6,114 of record WNWK01016836.1, read on the forward strand.
AGCTATTATTCCAAAGAAAACTTTCCAAATATATGACAAACATACCCATACATTAACGTGCTAACAACTACATCAATATACTAAAAACACATGCAAGTCAGTTTTTAAAATTTAGTAAAATATCACCAAACAACAGAATCTTCAATACAGCACTTCACAAAGAAAACAAGAATGGAAGACAACTCTTAACAAGGAAAGAAGTAAGATGACATGAAAAGAGGAGACATAAGAGGAAGTAGAGAAGTGTATCACTACTGTGACTACAGCTAAACACTTCTTATTAACTACACTATGACTACAGCTACACACTACTCATTAACTACACTACTATGACTACAGCTACACACTACTTATTAACTACACTACTGTGACTACAGCTACACACTACTCATTAACTACACTACTATGACTACATCTACACACTACTCATTAACTACACTACTATGACTACAGCTACACACTACTCATTAACTACATTACAGTATACAGGCTTATCACTCACAACTGCTACACAAGTAACTTATGTATGTTTATTTATCTTGTATACATATTGTTTACAAGATGTATTGTCTATATGATTTACAACACATGTTGTCTACATGTTTAACAACAGTAAGGGTTTTGATATAATATGGATTATTTATTTTATTTTATTAACACATTGGCCGTTTCCCACCAAGGCAGGGTGGCCCGAAAAAGAAAAACTTTCATCATCATTCACTCCATCACTGTCTTGCCAGAGGCATGCTTACACTACAGTTATAAAACTGCAATATGTATTTAACATCCCTCCTTCAGAGTGCAGGCACTGCACTTCCCATCTCCAGGACTCAAGTCCGGCCTGCCGGTTTCCCTGAATCCCTTCATAAATGTTACTTTGCTTCCACTCCAACAGCACGTCAAGTATTAAAAACTATTTGTCTCCATTCACTCCTTTCAAATACGCTCAAGCATGCTTGCTGGAAGTCCAAGCCCCTCGCACACAAAACCTCCTTTACCCCCTCCCTCCATTATTATAATCAAAAGAAGCGCTAAACCACAAGGGTTATACAGCACGGTCCCCCTCCCTCCAACCTTTCCTAGGCCGACCCCTACCCCGCCTTCCATCCACTACAGATTTATACACTCTCAAAGTCATTCTACTTTGTTCCACCCTCTCTACATGTCCAAACCACCTCAACAACCCCTCCTCAGCCCTCTGGATAATAGTCTTGGTAATCCCGCACCTCCTCCTAATTTCCACACTACAAATTCACTGCATTATATTCAAACCACACATTGATCTCAGACATGACATCTCCATTGCCTTCAGCCTTCTCCTTGTTGCAACATTCACCACCCATGCTTCACACCCATATAAGAGTGTTGGTATAACTATACTCTCATACATTCCCCTCTTTGCTTCCACGGACAAAGTTCTTTGTCTCCACAGACTCCTAAGTGCACCACTTACCCTTTTACCCTCATCAATTCTATGATTCACCTCATCCTTCATAGACCCATCTGCTGACACGTCCACTCCTAAATATCTGAATACATTTACCTCCTCCATACTCTCTCCCTCCAATCTGATATCCAATCTTTCATCACCTAATCTTTTTGTTATCCTCATCACCTTACTCTTTCCTATATTCACTTTCAATTTCCTTCTTTTACATACCCTACCAAACTCATCCACCAACCTCTGCAACTTCTCTTCAGAATCTCCCAAAAGCACAGTGTCATCAGCAAAAAGCAGCTGTGACAACTCCCACTTTGCGTTAGATTCTTTATCTTTTGACCCCACACCTTTTGCCAACACCCGCGCATTCACTTCTCTTACAACCCCATCTATAAATATATTGAACAGCCATGGTGACATCACACATCCTTGTCTAAGGCCTACTTTCACTGGGAAATAATCTCCCTCTCTCCTACATACTCTAACCTGAGCCTCACGGATTATAAATTTAATAATATAAATTTAACTGCATTATGCACTGATATTGGACTGCTGCTATGTACCAGACTAATGCGATCCTAATATTAGTATCACTCCAAACTCCCAGCAGCGAAGATGTGTAGTCTTTTATTGCGCATACATATACACATTTTTTTTCTTTATTATATAAAGAACTGGTATCCCTTTTATATGCAAATATGAATGGAAAGAGTATATGCAATGATGCTTAGTGCTCTAGTAAACATAAATGGTTAACATTAGATGAAAAATTAAAAACTATGAAACAACATGAAGATGGTGCATATGCTAAAATAACATGTGAGAAGAAAACAGATGAAGCAGCGGTATATGTGCGTATATAAGGAATAAAGAAAAAATTAAAAGACATGGAATGGCTACAGCATCTTAAATATCAAAAGTGATTGTTAAAAATTGTAGTTCTGAAATGGATAACATGGAACATCTTTTAATGTTATGGATTGAAGACTGCCGCCAGAAAAGAATTCCATTAAGTCTGATGACAATTTAAACTAAAGCAACAAGTCGCTATTCAATGTTAAAAAATATAAAATGGCAATGAAGGGGAAAGTTGTTTGGCAAGTAAAGGCTGGTTTTACAACTTTAACCCTTTGAGGGTCCAGAGGCCAAATCTCAGAGTGACAGCCAGGGTCCAAGAATTTTCGAAAAAAAAAAAATCTTATAGAATAGAAGATAATATTTTTCTCGAGGTAATAAAAAAAAAAAAAAAAAAAACCGATCAGTATTTACCAAGATACAGAGGCGTGAAGTTGACCCTCAATGACCGAGTGGCTTACCTGGAGTCTACCTGAGGGTATTCTGGGAATCAACGCCCCCGCTGCCCGGTCCATGACCAGGCCTCTCGGTGGATCAGAGCCTGATCAACCAGACTGTTACTGCTGGCCGCACATAGTGCAACATACAAACCACAGCCCAGCTGATCCGGCATCGACTTTAAGTATCTGTCCAGCTCCCTCTTGAAGGCAGCCAGGGGCCTATTTGTAATTCCCCTTATGCATGGTGGGAGGCTGTTGAACAGTTTTGGGCCCCGGATACTTATGGTGTTTTCTCTTAGTGTACCAATGGCGCCCCTACTTTTCATTGGGGGTATTTTGCATCGCCTGCCCAGTCTTTCACTTTCGTAGAGAGTGATTTCTGTGTGCAGATTCGGGACCATTCCTTCTAAGATTTTCCAAGTTTAGATTATGATATATCTCTCTTGCCTGCATTCCAACGAGTACAAGTCAAGTGCTTCCAAGCGTTCCCAATAGTTAAGGTGTTTGATGGAACTTATATGTGCAGTAAAGGTTCTCTATACACTCTCCAGATCTGCAATTTCACCTGCTTTGAACAGAGATGTTAATGTACAACAATATTCAAGCCTAAAGAGAACAAGTGATTTGAAAAGGATCATTATTGGCTTGGCATCTCTTGTTTTGAAAGTTCTCATTATCCATCCTATCATTTTCTTTGCAGTTATGATCATAACACTGTTGTGATCCTTGAAAGTGAGATCCTCAGACATTACCACTCCCAGGTCACTCACATTATTTTTCTGCTCTATTGTATGATCAGAGTTTGTAGTATACTCAGTTCTAGTTATTATCTCCTCCAGTTTTCCATAATGGAGTAGTTTAGAATTTGTGGCAACAACATCGGCGACTTGCATAAAGTCGCATTTTTTTATTTTACTTATCTCCTCCAGTTTTCCATAATGGAGTAGTTTAGAATTTATGGAAACAATGTTGGCGACTTGCATAAAGTTGCATTTTTTTATTTTACTTTTTTGTTACTTTTTTCTTTTCTTTTCTAATACTTTTTTTCCAGTAACGTTTGTGGTCTGAGACCAATATAATGTATATATGTACACTTGTTGTATTCAACACAATAACTCCACTAATATTTTCATCATTATATTGTTTACAAAACTTGTTTACAACAAAAAACATGCAAAAATGTTGTATGTACGTATATATTAGTAGTGTTCTATTATATATTTACATATGTACAGTCACTGGACATGCTCCTAGAATTGCTGCAGTCTGTGAAAGTCTTTGAAACAAGGTGTCATGCACAGTGGTGTCTTACTTATCTGTGGACCAGTATGATTTTATATTATGCTTATAGACATGAAGCTTAAGCATTATTGTTGCAAAAAACAAATACATTTCAGCCACAGTTGTCTCCTTCCACCAGTGTAGTCTTGACTGTGGTGATATCACTGTATTTGCTATGGTGTAATAAAAATACTTGTTACTTTCCCTGACAATATTTTCCATCAAGGGCTGGTCAAAGAATAGTTCAAAGAATCGAGTTCACTTGCAGTGTTTCCAAGGTAACAAGATGATAGGAATCCACTTTGAGTGTCATCAAACTGATGTGGATTGGGAACAAAATTGGGATTTTGCTGCCAATCCCAGGTGCAGTTTGCTGATGGGTACTGGACATCATAAGCTGGTTGTGGTTGTGCAGGTTGTGGTGTGGGGCTGGATGACGATGCGCTCTGTCCTGGACCTGCTGAGTCAGTGGCTTGGGTCCCAGCCTGGGCTGGTGCCGCATGCTGCATGCTCGTGGCACCACCACCACCTACTGATGCACGTGGTCTATCCATCCTAATTGTAGCCACATCATCGTCACTTTCACTATCTATTCCCGGTGTAGGGCCACAGGATGTACTCTGTCCGCTTGGAATTGCATATGGTACACTACCTGAGCACATGTGGTGTCATAAGTAAGTTTATTCAGGTATACACAAATACAGTTACATAGATTATCATACATAGCAGCATATGTGTAGAGAACTTAGGATAACCCAAAAAAGTCAGATGCTTCACTGGTGAATATGATTCCTCACTATCGCTACTCGAATGGTCGTCAGGATTTTTGGCATTATTTTCGATATCTTGAGCATTGCTTTCAGTCACAAATTGTTCAAAACCATAGAATTCCTCTTCAGATCCACTTCCATCAGTGTTAGAACTATCACTTGGGAAGAGGAGAGGAGAGTGAGAGCTTCCTTGCCATGAGGCATGATGAACAAAGTGTACTGAGATGGCGTTCCCACAATGCAATGCAGGTGTCCCGATTTTTTGTTTACTGTGCACACTGACCACACAGACCCATTCTCTTAGATGTAGGCCTCCCAGCCTTCTCAAGCAAAATCTGAAGCCGCTAAAATTACGGCGTAGTTCTATGGCTTGGACCTTGGCTTCAAAGCCGTAGAACTATGGGACGGACCCTCAAAGGGTTAAAAAGCACTTGGGACTCCATAATGTTTGAATTACTGGTCAAAGTGCCAATGCAAACACTGAGGCAGCTGCAAGATTTCCTAATGATCTAAAAAAAATTGATTGAAGAAAATGGCTACAAAGACGAGAATTTATAACATAGATGAAACGGGTTGTTTTGGAAGATGATGCACTTATTTGGCAAAAAAGAATCATCAAAACCAGGATATAGTCTCCAAAGACTGTTTAATACTTTTATTAGGTGGGAATTCATCTAGCGACTTTAAATTAAAGCCTCTGCCTGGTGTACAGAGTGGAAAATCCAAGGGCTCTTAACCCTTTAACTGTCCAAACGTAGATATACGTTTGTACGCATACTGCTCCGAACGTAGATCTACGTTTTATTTTTCATTCCTTCAAATTTAGTGTGATAGGCCTGAGTCGCCTAGACATGAGAGAATGGGTCTGCGCCCTCAGTGTGCGCAGTATTAAAAAAATCCTGGACCACTTAGTACCTTGTGGAAGCACCAGTTCAATTGAGTGCCAGCTAGAGCAAATACTGTGGCAAACACCAGGGATTCATTGATGTCATGTCGCATTAACACTCCCCTTATAAGAGGAAAGTAAAAATAGGTTAGATAAATACATGAGTGGCCGTTGGTGGGTGTGAGTTGGACCTTACTAGCTTGTGCTACTAGGTCTGATGCCATGCTCCTTCCTTCAGAGGATGTGACCTGACTAGGTGGGTCATTGGTCTAAGCCAGGGGGTGACATGGACTTGCCTTGCATGGGCCAGTAGGCCTTCTGCAGTGTTCCTTCTTTATTATGTTCTTATGTATTCGGCAGGCTGGCTCGCTTTGGCTGTCTCTGGCTGTCTATATCTCTGTCTATATCTGTATATCTCTGTCTATATCTCTGTATCTGTCTATATCTCTGTCTATCTATATATATCTGTAATATCTCTCTCTCTCTCTCTCTCTCTCTCACATGTACACATAAGTACAGTAATTACACATAGTGTAAATTACCTAGGATAACCCAAAAATTCCAGGCAAAGTGCTATACAATGCTTGTAGATATAAGACATAATATGCATGACTGGCAAGTAATACGCATTGTCATGTCACTTCTGCATCGTGTATAATACCTGTTGGCTTACGAGCCACACTCTGAGACTGAGACAAGCATACAGAAAGAGAGATAAGCAGAGCTAGACAGACAGACAGATAGACAGACAGACACAGACAGACAGACAGACAGATAGACAGACACAGAGATATAGACAGTGGAAACAAAGAGAGAGTTCCCTGATAACATTCATCAATGTCATTGAGCTGTCAGTGTTATCTGACACTTGTCATAACACCATTCTTCAAGGAGTTTCATATACTCCAGGCACACATAGGCAGAAAGACAGATAAGCAGAGCTAGACAGATAGATAGACAGACACAGAAAGATAGACAGACACAGATAGATAGACAGACATAGACAGACAGATAGACAAATAGATAGACAGATTGACAGATAGATAAACAGATTGACAGATAGATAGACAGATAGATAGACAGACATAGACAGACAGACAGATAGATAGACAGACAGATAGACAGATAGATAGACAGACAGATAGATAGACAGATAGACAGTGAAAACAAAGCTAGGGTTTCCTGCACACATTCATTCATCAATGTCACTGCCTTATCAGTAGTCTGGCAATTGTCATAACACCATTCTTCAAGGAGTTTCATATATACTCCAGGATGTCTATAACATTGCTGGGACCTATAAATACTTCGTATATATTTATAGACAATAGTAAATGACCAAGGTGGGTGAAAATGTTCACCTGTTGGTGTGATTGTGACTATTTGAGTACTATTTCAGTACAGTGGAACCCCGACTAACGAACGCTCCATATAGCGAACAAATCGTGTAACAAACGTTTTTTTCGCAAAATATTTTTCTCATGTAGCAAACATTTACTCGTGTAACGAACCGTACCAGACCTGTCTGCCTGCCCCGCGCAAGCGCGGTGAGGCAGAAAGGACGCCAGTCAAGCGTTGTTTACACTTGAGAGAAAATTACCCACCGCGCTCTTTCAAACATTCACAATACTGTACTTTTGTTGTGTTTATTGCTGGTTCAGTGACTGTCACTGTGAAATAAGTCACCATGGGTCCAAAGAAGCTTCCTAGTGGCACCCCTGTGGTAAAGAGAGTGAGGACCACCATCGAACTGAAGAAAGAGATTGTAGAAAAATATGAGAGTGGCGTACGTGTGAGTGAGCTTGCCAGGATGTACAACAAAAACAAATCTAGTATCGGCACTATCCTGGCAAAGAGAAATGAGATCAAGGAAGCTAATGTTGCAAAAGGGGTTGATATGTTAACGAAAAATAGATTGAAAACAGTGGATGAGGTTGAGAAGTTGTTGATGGGGTGGATAAACAATAAACAGATAGCAGGTGATAGTATTTCCACGGCGATAATTTGTGAAAAGGCAAGGAAGTTGCATGCAGATCTTGTCAAGACAATGCATGGAACCAGTGGTGAGGAGAGTGATTTTAAAGCCAGCAGAGGCTGATTTGAGAGGTTTAAGAAATGTAGTGGCATACACAGTGTTGTGAGACATGGTGAGGCAGCCAGCTCAGACAAACATGCAACTGAAAAGTTTGCGAGTGAATTTAAGGGGTTCGTAGAGGCTGAAGAATTCCTCCCCCAACAAGTGTTTAATTGTGATGAAACAGGCCTGTTTTGGAAGAAAATGCCCAACAGGACCTTCATTACTCAGGAGGAAAAGGCACTGCCAGGACACAAGCCTATGAAAGACAGGCTAACTCTTATGTGTGCCAATGCCAGTGGTGATTTTAAAGTGAAGTCTTTACTGGTGTATAACGCAGAAAATCCCAGAGCCTTCAAGAAACAATGTTAACAGGAATAATTTGTGTGTGCATTGGAAGGCTAACACTAATGCATGGGTCACTAAGGACTTTTTCATGGAATGGTTGACTGGAGTGTTTGGCCCTAGTGTGAAGAAATACCTCTTAGAAAAGAAATTGCCACTCAAGTGCCTCCTGGTACTGGACAATGCTCCTGCTCATCCTCACAACTTGGAAGAGCTGTTGTCTGACAACTTCAATTTCATCAGAGTGAAGTTCTTGCCTCCTAACACCACTCCTCTCATCCAGCCCATGGACCAGCAGGTCATTGCGAACTTCAAGAAACTGTACACCAAAGCAGTGTTTTAGAAGTGCTTTGATATGACCTCAGACACTGAATTGACCCTAAGAGAGTTCTGGAAAGATCACTTCAATATCGTCCACTGCATAGGCCTTATAGGTAAGGCTTTTGAGGGAGTGACTTCCAGGACTTTGAACTCTGCTTGGAGACCACTGTGGCCGGATTGTGTTGAAAAGAGGGATTTTGAAGGATTTGAGGCTGACCCTGACCCTGATGACCCTGTGCCTGTTGTAGAAGATATTGTGGAAGATATTGTGGCATTGGGAAACAGCCTGGGGTTGGAGGTAAGTGGTGAGGATGTGGAAGAGTTGGTGGAGGAGCACAGGGTAGAGCTAACAACTGAAGAGCTGCAAGAGCTGGAACTGGAACAGCATCAGACCAGAGCTGAGGTTATTGTTTCACAGGAGGAGGAAGAGAGAGAGGAGGTGCCTTCTTCAGTGCTTAAGGAAATTTGTTCCAAGTGGAACGATGTGCAAAATTTTTGTTGAAAAACACCACCCTGAGCAAGCTGAAATGAGCCATCTGTGCAACCACTTCAGTGACAGAGCCATGTTGCACTTCAGGAAAATATTAAAGAGTCGCCAGAAACAAAGAACTGTGGACAGTTATTTCATGAGGCAGGGATCCAGTGACTCTCAAGCTGGTCCTAGTGGCATTAAAAGAAAAAGAAGGGAAGTAACCCCAGATAAGGACTTGTTACCTGAAGTCATTTTGGAGGGGGATTCCCCTTCCAACCACTAACACCCTCCCCTTGTCGTCCTCCCTATCTTCCAGATGCCTGCAACTCTCTTCAATAAAGGTAAGTAAATGTTATTTATTAATCTGTTTTTTATTATTTAGTATTAGTAGTAATATTTATAGTTTTAATAATGTTGTTTTGTGTATGTAGAACTATAATTAAAATGTATTTTTTGTGAATATTTTTGGGTGGAATGGATTAATTGTATTTACATTATTTTTTATGGGAAATAAGGTTTCGAATTACGAACTTTTCGTGTTAAGAACTAGCTCCTGGAATGGATTAAGTTCGTTAGTCGAGGGACCACTGTACCTAATATTAGTGTTAGAACAAAGATTGGCTATGAAATCACAAGACCTATTATAAATTGTAATTATCAAAACATAAAAATTATGTAAATTAAAATAAAAACTAGAAAAAAAAGTATATCCGAAATACTTCTGCAAGCGGCAGGACTTGACGTTGCCATCAGGTGAGCATCCAGCACCAACTTGGTGGGCTTATATCTCGGTAAGTACTAAAAAATTTTTTTTTAGCCTATCCTGTTTATAAAAATGCACTCTTCATTTTTAATTTTTTTTTTTTTTTCAAAATATTCAGAGCAGTGCGCGAGTGAACATAGATCTACGTGTGGACAGTTTAAGGGTTAAATCCTATTAAAAAATTCTGTTATATGGAGGTCAAACATGAAAGCCTGGGTAATGAGACAACTGCTTGAAGACTGGTTTGCAAATTAGTTTTGCCCTGCAGTTGAATGTCATTGCAAAGATAATGACATAGAATTTAAAATTTTGTTATAGGACAATGGCACCAGGTCATTTTACTTCTCTTTCTGTTGTTACTGGACAATGCACCAGGTCATCTTCTCTTTCTCTTGTTATTGGACAATGCACCAGGTCATCCTACTTCTCTTTCTGTTGTTACTGGACAATACACCAGGTCATATTCTATTTCTGTTGTTACTGAACAATACACCAGGTCATTTTCTCTTTCTGTTGTTACTGGACAATGCACTAGGTCATCCTACTTCTCTTTCTCTTGTTACTGAACAATGCACCAGGTCATCTTCTCTTTCTGTTGTTATTGGACAATGCACCAGGTCATCTTCTCTTTCTGTTGTTATTGGACAATGCACCAGGTCATCTTCTCTTTCTGTTGTTATTGGACAATGCACCAGGTCATCTTCTCTTTCTGTTGTTATTGGACAATGCACCAGGTCATCCTGCTTCTCTTTCTGTTGTTATTGGATAATGCACCAGGTCATCTTCTTTTCTGTTGATACTGGACAATGCACCAGTTCATCTTCTCTTTCTGTTGTTATTGGACAATGCACCAGGTCATCCTGCTTCTCTTTCTGTTGATACTGGACAATGCACCATGTCATCCTACTTCTCTTTCTGTTGTTATTGGACAATGCACCAGGTCATCTTCTCTTTCTGTTGATACTGGACAATGCACCAGGTCATCCTACTTCTCTTTCTGTTGTTACTGGACAATGCACCAGGTCATCCTGCTTGTCTTTCAGACTTGAGTGAAAATGTCAATGTACTTTTCCTGCCATCGAACATAACATCATTATTGCAGCCAGTGGATCAGGGTGTCACTGCTATATTTAACCCTTTCAGAATCGTGAGGCCCTCTCCCAACCTAATTCTCAGGGTCACAAATTTTTCGGAAAAAAAAAAATTCTTTTTCCGATCATAATGCCACCAAAATTATGAAATTTGATGGAAAACTAACGGAATTATGCTCTCACGAAGTTAGCTGTATCGATGACATTTACGCATCGGCGATTTCGCCCACTTTGAGCCCTATTTTTGGCAAATTCCAATGTTTCAGTCTACTAAAATTATAGCTATTTCGCTAGAATTCCATTTGTTCTATCAACTGAGTACTATAAGAAACTGCCAATTTACCGATTTTAACTACCCAATAAGGTGGTCAGAAATTGGCAATTTGGCCAATTTCACACAAATTTCAAAAGATGCCAATTTCAAAATAGAGTCCAGAATAAATGAGACAGACATTCCTGGCACTAAAATAACATTTTATCTGTTCATTAGTCACGTCTCCAGGCCCCTCTTACATTACTTTTGCTTTTCATTTTGAATTTTTATCACAAAAAATAGAAGATTTACTGTTATGTATTCAACTGCATCATTGTAAAAATGGTATAAATAATATCAGCGGCACACTTGTGCAAGAATATTAGACTACCCAGTTGATGCATATTGGACGCATGGCGTGATTTGTTTACTCTTGAACATCTGCAAAAATCGAACATTTTCGCTACTTTGCGCTCAGTTTCAAGGTACAGTGGAACCCCGGTTAACGAAAAAAATTCATTGCAGAAGCCTGCTCAAGTGCCATTACCGAACGAATTTACTTCCTTAAGAAAAAATGTCATTTAGGTTAGTCTATTTCAGACCCCCAAAAATACACTTCCACAAGCACTTACAATATTATACTTACATAATTGCACGATTTCCGGGGTGTTCGTTAACCGGGGTTCCACTGTACTTGTCATCATGAAACTAGTCCAAATTATCTCTATTTCTGTAATATATCATCAATTCTATCAAATGAGACTAAGAAAACGAGAATACAAGCATAAATACTATACAAAAATAGACTGCAAAGTCGCTGTTTTAAACCAAAAAAAAAGGGCAGTTTTTTTTCCTCATTATGCACTGTGTGGTGCAGAATTTTTTTTATACTGCGCACACTGACCGCACAGACCCATTCTCTCACATCTAGGCCTACCAGCCTGTTTCCACTTGATTTGAGGGCACTAGAATTTAGGCGTACTAGTATGACGAAAACCCTGGCGCATAAGCCGTACTAGTACAGCCGAAACCCTGAAAGGGTTAAGACCTATTATTTAAAATGTACCTTTACACAAGCCATGAAAGTAACAATGAGAGAAAATGCCATAAGCTTAAATAAATTTTGAAAAGGTTATAATATCCAAAATGTAACTGAAAATGTAAGTGAATCATGGCTTAACCCTCTGAGAGTCAGAACCCCTGATCTGAAACTTCCTCTTAGGGGCAGGGAATTTAAAAAAAATAGAAACTTATGAAATGATAGAGAATATTTTTCCAAAAATATTGAAACCAAAAGTACAAAATTTGATGGAAAACTTACAAAATTAATCTCTCACAAATTTAGAGGTCTTAGCAATGTTTTCATTGGCAATTTTGCCCACTATGAGCCCAATTTTTGGCTAATTCCATCATTCCAGTCTACCAAACTCATAGCTATTTCACTAGTATTCCTTCTATTCTAACAACTGAGCACAAGAAACTGCCCATTTACCTATTTCAACTACCCCAATAAAGTGATCATTATTATTATTATAATCAAATAGAAGCGCTAAACCACAAGGGTCAATAAAGTGATCAGAAATTGGTAATTTGGCTAATTTCACACAAAATAAAAAAATTGACAATTTAAAAATAGGGTCCAAAATAAACTATGTAGACATTCCTGGCACACAAAAAAAAAAATTCTTTGTTTATTATAGTTATGTCTCCAGGCCTCTCCTATATTACACTTGCTTTCCATTTTGACTTTTTTCTTCACACAAAAAATAGAAAATACAGTGGAACCCCAGTTAACGAACACCCCGGAAATTGTGTAATTATGTAAGTATAATATTGTAAGTGCTTGTGGAAGTGTATTTTTGGGGGTCTGAAATAGATTAACCTAAATGACATTTTTTTCTTAAGGAAGTAAATTCGTTCGGTAATGGTACTTGAGCAGGCTTCTGCAATGAATTTTTTTCGTTAACCAGGGTTCCACTGTATACTGTTATGTAAACTACTGCATTATTGTAATACAGTGGAACGCTGAGTTTCAGCCGCTTCGAGTTTCGGTTGCTTTTTTCAGCCAAATTTTGTCCCAAGTTTCAGCCGTTGCCCCGTGTTCCAGCTGGCGTACCAGACCTGTCCACCTGCCCGCGCTTGCACGCCTCCCTGTGCAGGCATCATGAGCCAGTCTAGATTTGTTTATTCTTGAGTGAACATTACCCTGCGTGCTCATCCAAACATTTCACAATAAATTCATTGTGTTTAGTGCTTGTTTATTGATTGTGACTGTGAACTAAGCCACCATGGGCCCAAAGAAACTTCATAGTGGCAGCCCTTTGGTAAAGAAAGTGACAAACACGATAGAATTGAAGAAAGAAATTGTAGCAAAGTACCAAAGTGAAGGAGGAAGAGAGAGGGGAGAATGTGTCTTCTTCAGTGATTCAGTGATTCTACGATATGTACGATACTAAAGCAGCACGAGTCGATAAAGGCTATAGCACCAGCCAGCGATAAAGTGTTGCATTAACCCTTTGACTGTCGCAACCCCAAATCTTTACCCGATGGTAATGACACCAAAAGTACTTAATTTGATGGAAAATTTACGGAATTACGCTCTCAAAAAGCTAGTGATTTCTGCGATATATACGCATTGGCGATTTCGCCGAATTTGAGCCCTATTTTCTTTAGGCCCCTCTTATATTACTCTTCCTTTCTATTTTGATTTTTTATTAACACAAAAAATAAAAGATTTACTGTTATGCAGGCTACTGCATTATTGTAAAAATGGTATAAATAATATCAGTGAACTTGTGAAAGAATTTTAGACTCACCAGTTGATGTGTATTGGATGCGTGGCGTGATTTGTTTACTCTTGAACATTAGCAAAAATCTAACATTTTCGCTACTTTGAGCTCAATTTCAAGATTGTTTTCATCATGAAACTAATCAAAATCATCTCTATTTCTGTAATATGTTTTCCATTCTATCATATGATACCATGAAAAAGAGAATACAACCATAAATACTATACGAAAATACACCTCAAAGTCGGCGTTTAACCCTTTGGGGGTCGACAGGCCTTCTCGGAAACGTGTTCCTTGTGTCGAAATTTTTTGGGAAAAAAAAAATTAATTTTTTCTTATGGAATGATAGAGAATCTTTTTCCGATCATAACGCCACCAAAATTATGAAATTTGATCGAAAACTAACGGAATTATGCTTTCGCAAAGTTCGCGGTATCTATGACACTGACGCATCGGCGATTTCACCCACTTCGAGCCCTATTTTCGACAAATTCCAATGTTTCAGTCTCCTAAAATTATAGGTATTTCGCTAGAACTCCATTTCTTTTATCGATTGAGTATAAGAAACCGCCTATTTACCAATTTCATCTACCCAAAATAGTTGTCAGAAAATGGCAATTTTCCAATATCACACAAATTTCAAACGATGCCAATTTCAAAATAGGGTCCAGAGTAAACAAGGCAGACATTCCTGGCACTAAAATAACATGTTCTCTGTTCATTAGCCACGTCTCCAGGCCCCTGTTCCATTACTTTTGCTTTCCATTTTGAATTATTATTCTCACAAAAATAGAAGATTTACTGTAAAAATGGTATAAATAATATCAGAGCACTTGTGCATGAATATAAGATTCGCCAGTTGATGTGTATTGGACGCATGGTGTGATTTGTTTACTCTTGAACATCGTCAAAAATCGAACATTTTTGCTACTTTGAGCTCAATTTCAAGGTACTTGACATTGTCATACCAATCAAAATCATCTCTATTTCTGTAACATATCTTCCATTCTATCAAATGAGACCAAGAAAACGAGAATACATCAATAAATACCATACGAAAATCGACTGCAAAGTCGCTGTTTTAATCGAAAAAAACGGTCAGTTTTTTTGTTCTCATTATGCAGTGTGTGCAGCAGGATTTTTTTTATACTGCGCACACTGACCACACAGACCCATACTTTCATGTGTATGCCTACCAGACGTTTTCTGCTTAAATTGAGGCCGCTAGAATTTGGGCGTACTAGTACGGCACCAACCCCTGCTCGTAAAACGTACTAGTACGGCACCGACCCCGAAAGGGTTAAATCCAAAAACACGGTCAGTTTTTTTTTTTTCATTATGCACTGTGTGCTGCAGGATTTTTTTTATACAGTGCACACTGACCACACAGATCCATTCTCTCACATGTGGGCCTACCAGCTTTCTCCCACTTGATTTGAGGCCGCTATAATTTAGGCGTATAGATACGTCCGAAACGGTGGCTCGTAAGACGTATATATACGACCGAAACAGTCAAAGGGTTAAAATGTGTTTTAATGTAATGTGTTTCAACAATACCATTAAATGCAAAAATATTTAGCCATTTGCTTAGTACCAGCTTTCTCCCACTTGATTTGAAGTTTCTAGAATTTTTGAGTATATATACGTCAGAAACAGTGGCTCATAAGACGTATATATACGACCGAAACAGTCAAAGGGTTAACAGTGTAGCAACTAAGTTAAGCGATTAATCGATAGGAAAAGGACAGCATGAAACTGACTCCTCCAATGTTGTTGGAGTTATATAGAGGGACTGACAACACCGCCGTCTCTGGCGTCCATCACCACCACTATGTAAGGCTTATCTTTCAGTGGCCCTTATACACCCAACAACATACAACACAGCAACACTCGTCAGTTAGGGAGAGAGTCATATTTTATTCATTGTAGAGTATACGTATATCATGTTTCTATGTTATTAATACTGTTTATTATGTCATATTAGATGAATTGTGCTAGATAAATAAGTCATAGAGTTGATATTAGTGTCATATTGAAGGACTATCTTGTTCTGCCTCCAAACAAACTCTCCTGACTCTCTCATACGCCAACAAAAGTCTTCAATAAAGGTAAAACTGATTTAAATGTTAATTTTATCCATTAAAATTAGTGCTTTATATTTATTTCTCATTGTTTTCTGTATGTAAAACTATAGTATTTCTTTAAAAAAATGATTTTTTTTTGTGAATATTTTTGGGTGGAATGGATAAATTGGATATACATTATTTCTTATGGGAAATATTGCTTCGACTTTAGGCCGTTTCGAGCCTAGCTCTTGGAACGGATTGCGGCCGAAACTCGGGGTTCCACTGTAATTATATAAATAATGTTAGTGCATTTGTGAACATGTATTAGACTGACCAGTTGGACCCATATTGGACGAGTGACGTAATTTTTGTACATACTCTCAAATATCAAACATTTCTGCTACTTTGAGCTCAATTTCAAGCTACTTTCAGTCCTGAAACCAATCAAAAATCATCTCTATTTCTGTAATATATCTTCAATTATATTAAATGAGACCAAGAAACCGAAAATAAAACCATAAAAACCATATGAAAAGCACCACAAAATCGCTTTTTAAACCAAAACATAGTTGCAGTTTTTTCCCATTATGCACTGCATGCTGCAGGATTTTTTTATATGGTATACATTTACTGCACAGACCCATTCTCTCATATCTAGGCCCAAATTTACTGCTCACACCTTACCTGAGAGAGCTGAGCTCATCACGTAAAACAACAGGACCAACCCAGGCTTCAAAGCCTTAGTACAAATGGACCAACCCAGTCTTCAAAGCCTTAGTACAACGGGACCAACCCAGGCTTCAAAGCCTTAGTACAACGAGACCAACCCAGTCTTCAAAGCCTTAGTACAATGGGACCAACCCAGTCTTCAAAGCCTTTGTACAATGGGACCAACCCAAAAGGGTTAAAGTAACTGTGAACAACATGAGGGCTGTTTGGCAATTTCTTTTACTGCATTGTTCCAATGATTTTACCATTTTGAATCCCATATTGAAACTGTGAAAACATTGTGTAGCTTGGGAAAGATCATCTCAGATTAGAAGCTTTGGATTGTGAAAATGTGCATCAATGCATTGACTTGCATTGTGATGACCTTGATGATGCAACATTTGTGGAAATGGATCAGCAATGTTTATATGAAGAAATAGGAAAATCAAGAACAAAATGCTGTGCCCATGAAAGAATTCACATTGGATGAACTATCAATGTTAATTGTGAAGTAGAAGATGCTTGTGACTTCAAAATGAACACTGATCCAAACACTGAATGAGACATTAGAATTAGTCAGGCGTTACAAAATGATATTCGATGCTATAAGATATGTATGCTGAAAAAAAAAAAAAAACTTTGCAAACTACATTGTTCAACTATTTATCAAATAAAAATGATCTTTTTCTTTACCATATGTATGATACATTGTTTATTTACAACTGCACTAAAAATCTTTAGTACTATTTTTTTGTTTTTATCTTTTGTAATTTCTTTATTTGCAAGTGTGTGCAAGAATTTCCTCTGCACTGATTTGTACTAAGCAAATGGCTAAATATTTTTGCATTTAATGGTATTGTTGAAACACATTACATTAAAACACATTTTAACCCTTTGACTGTTTCGGTCGTATATATACGTCTTACAAGCCACCGTTTCGGACGTATCTATACGCCTAAATTATAGCGGCCTCAAATCAAGTGGGAGAAAGGTGGTAGGCCCACATGTGAGAGAATGGGTCTGTGTGGTCAGTGTGCACAGTATAAAAAAAATCGGGCAGCCAGTGGTGCATTGTGGGAAAGCCATTTCAGTAGTCCATGTTCAGCATGCCTAGTGGTAAGAAATATCAGACTCCCCGGCTAATCTGGGAATCTTCTCTTCCCCAGTGATAGCTCTAACACAGATGGAAGTGTCTCTGAAGATGAATTTCATGGTTTTGAGGAGTTTGTGACCGAAAGCAATGCCCAGGATACCAGAAGGAAGGAAGGAAGAAAGAAAGGAAGGAAGGAAGGAAGAGATGAGAGGAAGGAAGGAAGGAAAGAAGAGATGAAAGGAAGGAAGAAAGGAAGGAGAGATGAGAGGATGGAAGGAACAAAAGAAGTAAGAAAGGAAGGAAGAAAAAAAGGAAGGAATGAATGAAGGAAGAAAGGAAGGCAGGAAGGAAGAGATGAGAGGAAGGAAGGAAGGAAATAAGTAAGAAAGGAAGGAATGAAGGAAGAAAGGAAGCTAGGAAGGAGGTTGTGGGGAAGAAGACATGGGTCCCCTTATGTGTTGACAGGTTGACAGCAGTGAGGGTGGTGAGTAATGGTATAATATGTCATTTTGACAGCTGCCTTACCCTGACTCAGCAAATTTAGATGTCCACACACACACACAGCTTCAAGTGCTAAGGGAAGTTGATGGAAAATGTCCAGTCATTATATATGTGTATATATATTATAGAACAATAGCAATAGGTTGGTAGGTAAGTAAGTAGGTAGATAAGTAAGTAGGTAGGCAAGTAGGTAAGTAAGTAGGTACATAAGTAGGTAAGCAAGTAGGTGGGCAAGTAGGTAAGTAAGTAGGTACGTAAGTAGGAAGGACTGTGGGGAAGAAGAGCATGGGACCCCATGGGTGTTGACAAGGCAGTGAGGGTGGTGAGTGGTGACAGCAGCGCACCCTACTCAGCATATTTATAAGTCCACACACTCACAACAACCAGCTTCGAGAAGCTAAATATCAGTTCACTGAAGTGTCCAGTGACTATATATGCCTATACATATATAGAAACCAGAAGTAAGGAAGGAAGGAGATGAAAGGAAGGAAGGATGGTATGAAAGGAAGGAAGGTAGGTAGGTAGGAATGTAAGAAGGAAGGAATGTAGGAAGGAAGGAATGTAGAAAGGAAGGAATGTAGGAAGGAAGGAATGTAGGAAGGAAGGAATGTAGGAAGGAAGGTAGGTAGGAAGGAAGGTAGGAAGGAAGGCAGGAAAAAAGGCAGGAAGGAAGGAAGGCAGGAAGGAAGGTAGGAAGGAAGGAAGGTAGCAAGGAATAAAGGAAGGAAGGAATGACGACCCAGAAACAACAACCAGCTTCCAGAAGCTAATAGCAATTCTATGAAGTGTCCAGTGATTATATATGATTATATATAGAAACCAGAAGGAAGGAAGAAAGGAAGGACGAGATGAAAGGAAGGAAGGAAGGTTAGAAGGAATGTAGGAAGGAAGGAAGGACGGAATGATGACCCAGATACAACAACCAGCTTCCAGAAGCTTATAGCAGTTCTAGGCACGTGTCCAGTGACTATGTGTGTATATATAGAAACCAGAAGGAAGAAAGGAAGGACGAGATGAAAGGTAGTAAGTAAGGAAGGAAGGAAGGAAGGTAGGTAAGTAGGAAGGAAGGAAGGAAGGTAGGTAAGTAGGAAGGAAGGAAGGAATGTAGGAAGGAATGACGACCCAGATGACCATCAACCTAGGATAACTACAGTAGGCCCTCATTTAGCACGGTAGTTACGTTCCCGAAAACGTCGTTAGCTAAAATCGTGTTAGATAATTAAAAGAACTTATTGGAAAAATAGGGTTACGTTCCTGGGAGTCCCCAAAAAGCCAAACAAGTTTTTTTTAGACCAACAGATCTTACAAATATAAAAGAGAATATGTAATTGTAGTTCATTATCATGATGTATTATGTTGTTTTTACTGCTTAAGACTACAAATGTAACAGAAATAATAGTATTTACCTTAAATTGTGGGTGCTGATGTTTGTGGATGATTGTGAAGAGAGTGGAGAGTTATGCTGTGGCCCTACTGGGCTGAGGTGGATAGTATAGGTTCTGGAACTGAAGTCGATGGTTGTACTGAGTGTCTCTAACTTTAATAAAGTCATTCAGTAAGTCAGTCAAGTCATTCAGTAAGTCAGTCAGTCAAGTCATTCAGTAAGTCAGTCACAGTAAGTCATTCAGTAAGTCAGTCAGTCAATTCATTCAGTAAGTCAATTCATTCAATAAGTCAGTCAGTCAAGTCATTCAGTAAGTCAGTCAGTCAAGTCATTCAGTAAGTCAGTCAGTCAAATCATTCAGTAAGTCAGTTAGTCAAGTCATTCAGTAAGTCAGTCAGTCAATTCATTCAGTAAGTCAGTCAGTCAAATCATTCAGTAAGTCAGTCAGTCAAATCATTCAGTAAGTCAGTCAGTCAAGTCATTCAGTAAGTCAGTCAAGTCATTCAGTGGGTCAGTCAAGACATTCAGTAAGTCAGTCAAGACATTCAGTAAGTCAGTCAGTCAAGTCATTAAGTCAGTCAAGTCATTCAGTAAGTCAGTCAAGTCATTTAGTAAGTCAGTCAAGATATTCAGTAAGTCAGTCAAGTCATTCAGTAAGTCAAGTCATTTAGTAAGTCAGTCAAGTCATTCAGTAAGTCAGTCAAGTCATTCAGTAAGTCAGTCAGTCAAGTCATTCAGTAAGTCAGTCAGTCAAGTCATTCAGTAAGTCAGTCAGTCAAGTCATTCAGTAAGTCAGTCAAGTCATTCAGTAAGTCAGTTAAGTCATTCAGTAAGTCAGTCAAGTCATTCAGTAAGTCAGTCAAGTCATTCAGTAAGTCAGTCCAGTCAGTCAGTAAGTTAGTCACACAAACTTATGTTTACATCTTTTTATGTGTACAAAGTAACACTTCATTACAACCACAGGTTATGTCTTGCCTAATATCTTTGTTTTCTTCATTAATTCTAAGACTTAACAAATGCTTAAACATTTTCTTGCCACTTTGAGCAACACTGGTATGCCTACTGGGTGACATGATTGCTTGGCAGATACAAGTTATAGTAATTTAAAGATCAAAACACAATTCACTCTCTTATTCTTCACAAACAGCTGGCTTGACGCGTATGGAATACGAATGCTGGGATGGTGGGGTATTGTTGGGGAGGGGAAGCATGGGGAGGCGGGTGGTTTCCCCAGCTCTTCCACAACATTAGCACCGGCCGCTTGAGGGAATGGTTATTTGTTTTTTCTTCCTGCAAACTGTAAGTTTATTCAGGTATACACAGATACAGTTACAAAGATTATCATACATAGCAGCATATGTGTAGAGAACCTAGGATAACCCAAACTCTGGGTTATCCTAGGTTCTCTAGGATAACACTTTGGGTTATCCTAGGTTCTCTAAGATAACACTTTGGGTTATCCTAGGTTCTCTAGGATAATACTTTGGGTTATCCTAGGTTCTCTAGGATACCACTTTGGGTTATCCTAGGTTCTCTAGGATAACACTTTGGGTTATCCTAGGTTCTCAAGGATAACACTTTGGGTTATCCTAGGTTCTCTACACATATGCTGCTATGTATGATAATCAATGTAACTATCTCTGTATACCTGAATAAACTTACAGTTTGTGGGAAGGAAAAACAAATTCCCTTTTCCTCAAAGCATGAGGATTCTTTGAGCGGAACATAACCATGGGCTTACACTTGAAATCTCCTGATGCATTACCGCAAAGGAGCAAGGTGAAGCGATCCTTTGCTGTCTTGAAGCCTGGTGCACTTTTCTCTTGCTGAGTGATATAAGTTCATGTTGGCATTTTCTTCCAGAAAACACTTGTCTCGTCAGCATTAAACATTTGATGTGGCTCATAGCCTCCCTCAGTAGGACCCCCACTGACTCAATGGTTTAACCTACCGCAGGCGACCGCACGCTCAAAATTTTTCCCCTCCAGCGAATCACGTAATATAAGGTTTACGTCGTGTTAGATAAAAATGTGCCGCAATTCTTCAATCGCGTAATACCCAAAACGCGCAACATAAAGTAGTGCTAAATGAGGGTCTAATGTACCTAACACAACTGCCTGCCACTACTTTGAAGAAAATTGGTCAGGAGAGATGTTTTGTCTGTGCATATACAAAAAAGCACCCACAAAAATGCACACACTCGTTTTATGTGTGAGGAATGTAAAACACCACTGTGCATGGAACCATGTTTCAAAGAGTTCCACAAGCTGCAGAACTTCTATGAACATGTCCAGTGACTGTACATTTGTATATATATTATAGAACAATAGTAATAAAGATTTTTTTGTATTGCTGGTTTGTGTAAACAAGTTTTGTAAACAATATAAAGATACTAATGTTTATGCTATTATTGTGTTGCATACAACGAATGTATATACAGTGGAACCCCGGTTAACTTAAAAAATTAATTGCAGAAGCCTGCTCAAGTGCCATTACCGAACGAATTTACTTCCTTAAGAAAAAATGTCATTTAGGTTAGTCTATTTCAGACCCCCAAAAATACACTTCCACAAGCACTTACAATATTATACTTACATAATTGCACGATTTCCGGGGTGTTCGTTAACCGGGGTTCCACTACATATACATTGCATCTTACCTTGGTCTCACAGGCCACATAAGTTACATAAAAAAAGAAAGTAGTGAAAAAACAAGAAATCTACGAATGGAAGTAAACAAATGTTTACTGAGTGATTGGCATTCGCTGCTGTTGCCATACGCGGCTCATTTTCTGCCAACTTTACACCTCCATATCTCGGTAAGTATTGATGGCAAAAATCTGTATTTAGGATAAAAACAATCAGAAAAATAATCTTAACATTTTGATAAGAAAAAAATAATTTTTTTTTTCAAATATTTTGCGACAACAGAATGGCACTCAGGATTGAGGGTTGCGACAGTCAAAGGGTTAATAATATACCTTGATCAGTACGGTATTACATAGTACAGCATTTTCTGGACACACATTAACTGTACTATGCAAAGGATTCCTGTATATGCATGTTTGTGTGTGCATGTGTGTTATATAACACTATACAGTGGACCCTCGAAAATCGAACATAATCCATTCTAGGAGCTTGTTCTTAACCCGAAATGTTCGATAATTGAATTAATATTTCCCATAAGAAATAATGGAAATAAAATTAATCCGTTCCTGCTGTCAGGAGGCATGACAAAATAGTACTTCACTATGAAGCTATTATCAACTCGACAGCTTATTTATCTATCACAATTCATCTAATATGACATAATAAACAATATAAATAACATAAAAACCTGATATACACTCTACAATGAATAAAATATGTATGTCATTATGAATGTGGTGGTGGGCATTCTTGGTCTAGCTATGAGTTTGTAATGCTAACTGCATTAGATCACTTCCAGTCGGCTTGACGGAGTGAACAGAAATCATTCGTGTCCAGGCTGGTAACAGCAACAACAACAACAACTGGTTTGTTTACAAAACTCCCGAACCTTCATTTAATCTTGTTTACTCACCTCGCACTCTACATTAAGACTGCCTCTACCACTGCCTCAACCACTGTCTCTCACCACTGCCTCTACCACTGCCTCTCACCACTGCCTCTCACCACTGCCTCTCACCACCGCCTCTCACCACTGCCTCTACCACTGCCTCTCACCACCATTGCCTCAACCAATGAACAAGCTCCAAACACAATTAATTAATTGTGAAATGTTTGGAAGAGCAAGCAGGGTAATGTTCACTGGAGGATAAACAAAGCTAGACTGACTCACGACGCCTGGGCGGACAGGTCTGGTACGCACTTGTTCGATTAGCGGAATGTGTTCTATTACCGAAATCGAATTTGTTGTTCTATTTCCGATTTGTTCTATTACCGAGCAGTTCGATTTCAGAAGGTCCACTGTACAGTGGACCCCCGGCTAACGAACAAAATTCATTCCAGAAGCCTGCTCAAGTGCCATTACCGAACGAATTTACTTCCTTAAGAAATAATGTCAAGTAGGTTAGTCTATTTCAGACCCGCAAAAATACACTTCCACAAGCACTTACAATATTATACTTACATAATTGTACGATTTCCGGGATGTTCGTTAGCTGGGGGTCCAATGTATTAGTATTATACAAGTCATGCCTTAATACAGTAGGGCACCACTTTACGATGTTTTGCCTTACGGCGTTCCGCTAATACAGCGATTTCATATTATGACCAAAACTTGCTATATGGCGAGCGGTCTTTAAAATACGGCGAGCGCAACCCAGTTTGTTTACATTCTCCATGAGCACATCTCTCTATTATGTCTGGAAACTTTCCAAAATTTCAAGTGTTTTAAAGTTATTGGATATTTTATATGTACTCTGATAATTATACTTATGTGTACCTGTACCTAAATATATTTACACACTGTGCTGGCATGCAGGTACACATTAAAATCACTAAGAGTCTCTCTACTCTTGACATAATACGTAATCTTTTGGGCGCATTAAATGTCGTATATTACGTTAATATACACATTTCCATTAATCCATCTATTATATTTTTTTCAAAATTATATAATAAACACGTTACATTACATATAAACATGATAAATACACCCCACAGTAGAATAAATTAACATAAATATGAGATGTGGTAGCCAGGTGACTTGTAGGACTTGTGGTAGCCAGGCTACTTGTAGGACTTGTGGTAGCCAGGCTACTTGTAGGACATGTGGTAGCCAGGCTACTTGTAGGACTTGTGGCAGCCAGGCTACTTGTAGGACTTGTGGTAGCCAGGCTACTTGTAGGTCTTGTGGTAGCCAGGCTACTTGTAGGACTTGTGGTAGCCAGGCTACTTGTAGGACTTGTGGCAGCCAGGCTACTTGTAGGACTTGTGGTAGCCAGGCTACTTGTAGGACTTGTGGTAGCCAGGCTTGTAGGACTTGTGGCAGCCAGGCTACTTGTAGGACTTGTGGTAGCCAGGCTACTTGTAGGACTTGTGGTAGCCAGGCGACTTGTAGGACTTGTGGTAGCCAGGCTACTTGTAGGACTTGTGGTAGCCAGGCTACTTGTAGGACTTGTGGCAGCCAGGCGACTTGTAAGACTTGTGGTAGCCAGGCTACTTGTAGGACTTGTGGTAGCCAGGCTACTTGTAGGACTTGTGGCAGCCAGGCTACTTGTAGGACTTGTGGTAGCCAGGCTACTTGTAGGACTTGTGGTAGCCAGGCGACTTGTAGGACTTGTGGTAGCCAGGCTATTTGTAGGACTTGTGGTAGCCAGGCTACTTGTAGGACTTGTGGTAGTCAGGCTACTTGTAGGACTTGTGGTAGCCAGGCTACTTGTAGGACTTGTGGTAGCCAGGCTACTTGTAGTCTAACATCAGAGAAAATGTGTACACTATAATATTACTGGGGGTAACTAGAAAATTATTCCTTTCATATGCCTTCACTCAGAGTGTCATTTCTTCTAAAAATGGTGTTACAGGATAATGGGAGTATTTCTCTTTATTTATTCTACTGTATCAATGTGGAGACAACTTGTACACAATGTAAAGTGATGAAAACCAGACGTGTTTGCTTGGTTTGTTTACATTACGTGTGGGTTTGGTGGGGCGGGGAGGGCTGCCCTGGCTAGAACCTAACCTGCCATATAAGTGGGACCCTGTTGTACATATTCAGAAAATACACTACACTACATGGGCTGGTGTTCACTCTATAAGAACATGTAAGTCTACAACACCGACTATCATAGTGTGATCAACTGAGACCATCATAGTGTGGTGGATCAACTGAGACCATCATAGTGTGGTGGATCAACTGAGACCATCATAGTGTGGTGGATCAACTGAGACCATCATAGTGTGGCGGATCAACTGAGACCATCATAGTGTGGCGGATCAACTGAGACCATCATAGTGTGGCGGATCAACTGAGACCATCATAGTGTGGCGGATCAACTGAGACCATCATAGTGTGGCGGATCAACTGAGACCATCATAGTGTGGCGGATCAACTGAGACCATCATAGTGTGGCGGATCAACTGAGACCATCATAGTGTGGCGGATCAACTGAGACCATCATAGTGTGGCGGATCAACTGAGACCATCATAGTGTGGCGGATCAACTGAGACCATCATAGTGTGGCGGATCAACTGAGACCATCATAGTGTGGCGGATCAACTGAGACCATCATAGTGTGGTGGATCAACTGAGACCATCATAGTGTGGCGGATCAACTGAGACCATCATAGTCTGGCGGATCAACTGAGACCATCATAGTGTGGCGGATCAACTGAGACCATTATAGTGTGGTGGATCAACTGAGACCATCATAGTGTGGTGGATCAACTGAGACCATCATAGTGTGGTGGATCAACTGAGACCATCATAGTGTGGTGGATCAACTGAGACCATCATAGTGTGGTGGATCAACTGAGACCATCATAGTGTGGTGGATCAACTGAGACCATCATAGTGTGGTGGATCAACTGAGACCATCATAGTGTGGTGGATCAACTGAGACCATCATAGTGTGGTGGATCAACTGAGACCATCATAGTGTGGTGGATCAACTGAGACCATCATAGTGTGGTGGATCAACTGAGACCATCATAGTGTGGTGGATCAACTGGTGGTCAGTGAGAACTCCCCACTTCTTTCTTATTTTGCCAGTCTATAAAAGACTTAACAAATGTATTCCTCCCCAACAAAGCAAGATGGTATGACTTAATCCTAGTGCAGACCAACAAAGCAAGATGGTATGACTTAATCCTTGTGCAGACCAACAAAGCAAGATGGTATGACTTAATCCTAGTGCAGACCAACAAAGCAAGATGGTATGACTTAATCCTAGTGCAGACCAACAAAGCAAGATGGTATGACTTAATCCTAGTGCAGACCAACAAAGCAAGATGGTATGACTTAATCCTAGTGCAGACCAACAAAGCAAGATGGTATGACTTAATCCTAGTGCAGACCAACATAAATAATCTCCATAACCTGAAAAACAAGTGACTCCTCATATGCAAACATGATCACGACTCCAGCAGTTACCACTGTTTTCACTGCTTGGTGCATGATACCGAAACCCTAAGAGTAAAACCTGTGGGAGAGCATACTGGATCGCCAACACTCCTACAGCATGACTGGAGACCAAGGTATGGGTACTGGACTAGAGATGAACCAAAGAACCTATAATGCAAATTCCCTACCCCTAACAAGAGTGTGGGAGGTAGGTACTCCACACTGATGCCAGGCAAAGCAAAACAATCTCCCACCTGCAGTGGACCTGACCAACAAAATAAAGATCTTTTGCTTATTACTCTACAAAGTAACTACTCTCAATATATCATTGTCAATCAAGCTGCCAGAATAAGTGAGCTGGAATCCATCCTGAATCAACATATTTTCAAGCATATGAAGCTGTCCTGACTACTCAAGACCCCATAGCTTCTCTTCAGTCTCAAATCAACACAAGATTCGAGGAGCTCTAGACCGAGCAAGCAGAAGCAGCCAATCAGCATGCAGAAGTTATGGAGCAAGAGCTACTAAATGACTCTGTAATCATGAAGAGCTCTGTTTTCCCCACTGAAGATCCAGGTGGAAATTGTGTAGGTACAGTGGCTGATAACTCTAAAAACAAGACTTAAATATAACATGGATCTCTCAGTCATCAAAGCACAAACAGGAGAAACAAACCAGCAGCTGGTACCTTGTGGATCATAAAGATCAAATTAACATCTTGAAGTATGAGTGAACACCTGTGAACACAACACCACGAAGTGTGAGTGAACACCTGTGAACACAACACCACAAAGTGTGAGTGAACACCTGTGAACACAACATCACGAAGTGTGAGTAAACACCTGTGAACACAACACCACGAAGTGTGAGTGAACACCTGTGAACACAACACCACGAAGTGTGAGTGAACACCTGTGAACACAACACGAAGTGTGAGTGAACACCTGTGAACACAACACCACGAAGTGTGAGTGAACACCTGTGAACACAACACGAAGTGTGAGTGAACACCTGTGAACACAACACCACAAAGTGTGAATGAACACAACACCACGAAGTGTGAGTGAACACATGTGAACACAACACGAAGTGTGAGTGAACACCTGTGAACACAACACCACAAAGTGTGAATGAACACAACACCACGAAGTGTGAGTGAACACATGTGAACACAACACGAAGTGTGAGTGAACACCTGTGAACACAACACCACGAAGTGTGAGTGAACACCTGTGAACACAACACCATGAAGTGTGAGTGAACACCTGGGAACACAACACCATGAAGTTTGAGTGAACACATGTGAACACAACACCATGAAGTGTGAGTGAACACCTGTGAACACAACACCATGAAGTGTGAGTGAACACCTGTGAATACAACACGAAGTGTGAGTGAACACCTGTGAACACAACACCATGAAGTGTGAGTGAACACCTGTGAATACAACACCATGAAGTGTGAACACCTGTGAATACAACACCATGAAGTGTAACACCTGTGAATACAACACCATGAAGTGTGAACACCTGTGAATACAACACCATGAAGTGTGAACACATCATGAAATGTGAACACCTGTGAACACAACACCATGAAGTGTTGGTGAACACATGTAAACACAACACCAAGAAGTGTGGATGAATACATGTAAATACAACACCAAGAAGTGTGGATGAATACATGTAAATACAACACCAAGAAGTGTGGATGAACACATGTAAATACAACACCAAGAAGTGTGGATGAATACATGTAAAACAACACCATGAATTGTGGATGAACACATGTAAACACCAAGAAGTGTGGATGAACACATGTAAATACAACACCATGAAGTGTGGGTGAGGACCTGTGAACACAACACCATCTGCAAATGTTGATACAAAACTGTGACAGGTGTTTTTATCCATGTCTGCTATGAGGTAAGAAACAGTTGAGGTGCCAGGACAGTGCCTTGGGATACTGAGCTTTTTACCTCACTGATGCTGGATTTTGCTCAGTTTACTACTATCCTATGTGTTTGATCTGTCAGAAAGTTGAAAATCCATCTGCCTACATTCCCTGTTTTGCCTAACCCTCATTTTATGTACAATCACCCCATGATCACATTTGTCAAATGCTTTAACAAAATCTATGTATTCAAGTTATGGTTTTCTTCCAATGCCTCCCTAATTCTGTCACAGCAACAAGCAACTGTGACAAGCATAATCTTCTGGATATAAAACCATGCTAGTCTGGGTTGTGCAGATTGTGTTGTTGCATAAAATTTGCAATTTGGTATCTCATCACTATCAAAGAATTTTATGATGTGGAATGTTAGGGCTATTGGTCAGTAATTTTTGACTAGTGCTCTACAGCCTTCCTAATGCAGAGGAGCCATGTCTGCAATCTCTAAGGTTTCTGGTATTTCACCTAGATCTAAGCTTTTTCTCCAAAGGATACTAAGTGCTTGTGCTAGTGGTACTCTGCACTTTTATTATAAATGGGATTCCTTGAATCCAGTCCAGGTACCAAATGAGTAGGCATATTTTCTATTCCTTTTTTTTTAATTCTATGGGACCAGCACTTATGTCAGTTATTTGGTCTGCATGATCTTCAGATGGAATTAAAAAAATCATTTCTGCATTCTCCACCCTACTTTTGGTTAGTGGGTTGCTGAACATCAACTCGTATTGGTCTTTTAGAATTTCACTCATTGTCCATGTATGACTCTCCTGTGATTAATGATCCAATTCTACAGTAGTTCTTAACTTAGATTTTGCATGTGTTTAAAATTATTTGGGATTTCTTGCAATATCTTGGATGGCTTTTTTGTTCTATCTCTGTGACCTCTTGGCTAAGATTAACTTTCCTTTGTGGTGACATATTCTCATTTTTAACCTTTTCACTGTCCAGACCCCCAATCAATGTACACCACTTCTACCCACACACCTCAATCAATGCATACTATTACCCACATGCTTCAATCAATGCATGCCACTTCTACCCACACACTTCAGCCAATGCATACCACTTCTACCCACACACTTCAACCAATACAAACCACTTATCACTTCTACCCACACACTTCAATCAATACATACTACTTCTCCCAACACACCTCAATCAATGCATACCACAACTATCCACCCTAACTTACACAATTCCAACCAACACACAATACTCCAATCCACACATACCACTAAAAAACCACACATACCACTCACAATTCAACTTTCAACCATCCTACCCAAGCATTGGTTCACCTCAAGCACAAAAAAAAAGATAGGTTGATAAGATAGTGAGAAGAGAGTTAAGAATGAACACATTGTTAGAAAAGGGTAAACCTGGAGTATGTTGGGTATGTTCAGTAGGGGCACATGTTTTTTAACCCTTAAACTGTCCACACGTAGATATACGTTCACCTGCGTACTGCCCCGAATATTTTGAAAAAAAATAATTTTTTTTTAAATGAAGAGCGCATTTTTATAAACAGGATAGGCTAAAAAAAATTTTTAGGGCCAATATTTACCGAGATATAAGCCCGCCAATTTGGTGCTGGATGCTCACCTGAAGGCAACATCAAGTCCTGCCGCTTGCAGAAGTATTGCCGATATACTTTTTTTTCTAGTTTTCATTTTAATTTATATAATTTTTATGTTCTGATAATTACAATTTACAATAGTTACTGTGATTTCATTGCCAATCTTTGTTCTAACACTAATATTATGTACTGAAATAGTACTCAAATAGTCACAATCACACCAACAGGTGAACATTTTCGCCTACCTTGGTCATTTACTATTGTCTATAAATATATACGATGTATTTATAGGACCCAGCAATGTTTTAGACATCCAGGAGTACAGTGGTACCCCGACTTACGATATTTTTTCATTCCAGAATGCTGTTCAAGTGCCATTACCAAACGAATTTATCTCCATAAGAAATGATGTAAAATAGACTAGTCCTTTTAGACCCCCAAAATTACACTTACAAAAGCATTTAAAAAAATCAACTTACATAAAAGGGTGTGTTTGGGGACCATCGTAAGTCGGGGTACCACTGTATATATGAAACTCCTTGAAGAATGGTGTTATGACAATTGCCAGATAACTATTGATAAGGCAGTGACATTGATGAATGAATGTGTGCAGGGAACCCTCGCTCTTTCACTCTGTATCTATCTATCTGTCAATCTATCTGTGTCTTTCTGTCTGTCTGTCTGTCTATCTATCTATCTATCTATCTGTCTCTCTGTCTGTCTGTCTATCTGTCTGTCTATCTGTTTGTCTATCTGTCTGTCTGAATCTGTTTGTCTGTATCTGTCTGTATCTCTGTCTGTGTCTGTCTAGCTCTGCTTATCTGTCTTTCTGCCTGCCTGTGTGCCTGGAGTATATGAAACTCCTTGAAGAATGGTGTGTTGACAAGTGTCAGATAACTCTTGACAGCCCAGTGACATTTGATAAATGTCAGCAGTGCTGGAGGGAACCCTCCTTTTCAATGTCTATCTGTCTGCCTGTCTGTCTATCTGTCTCTGTCTTTCTGTCTCTGCTCTGCATCTGTCTCTGTCTATCTGTCTCTGTCTATCTGTCTCTGTCTATCTGTCTCTGTCTATCTGTCTCTGTCTATCTGTCTCTCTATCTGTCTCTGTCTATCTGTCTCTGTCTATCTGTCAGTCTGTCTATCTGTCTGTATCTGTCTGTCTGTCTGCCTGTATCTGTCTGTCTGTTTGTCAAGCTCTGCTTATTTCTGTCTAACTCTACTTATCAGTCTTTCTGTCTGCCTGTGTGTGTGTGTCTTTCCGTCTGCTTGTCTCAGTCTCAGAGTGCGGCTCGTAAGCCAACAGGTATTATACACGATGCAGAAGTGAAGATGCAGAAGTGAAGATGCGTATTACTTGCCAGTCATGCTTATTATGCCTTATCTCTACAAGTATTGTATAGCACTTTGCCTGGAATTTTGGGTTATCCTAGGTAATTTACACTATGTATAATAACTGTACTTATGTGTACATGTGAGAGAGAGAGAGAGATAGGACATATAGATATAGACAGACAAAGATATAGACAGATAGAGAGACAGCCAGAGACAGCCAAAGCCAGCCAGCCTGCCGAATACATAAGAACATAAGAAAGAAGGAACACTGCAGCAGGCCTACTAGCCCATGCAAGGCAGGTCCATGTCACCCCCCAGCTTAGACCAATGACCCACCTAGTCAGGTCACATCCTCTGAAGGAAGGAGCATGGCACCAGACCTAGTAGCACAAGCTAGTCAGGTATAACTCACACCCACCCACAGCCACTCATGTATTTATCTAACCTATTTTTACTTTCCTCTTATAAGGGAGTGTTAATGCGACATGACATCAGTGAATCCCTGGTGTTTGCCACAGTATTTGCTCTAGCTGGCACTCAATTGAACTGGTGCTCCCACAAGGTACTAAGTGGTCCCAGATTTTTTTAATACTGTGCACACTGTATTAATAACTATGTTTCTTGTCTACCATGTATCATTGTACCATGTCTCAATAAAGTATTATTATTATTATTATTATTATTATTATTATGTCTAGGCGACTCAGGCCTATCGCACTAAATTTGAAGGAATGAAAAATAAAACGTTGATCTACGTTCGGGGCAGTACGCATGTGAACGTATATCTACGTGTGGACAGTTAAGGGTTAAGGACAGTAACTAATGTATGTAAACAAAATTTACATACACACAAAAAATAGAAGATTTACTGTTATGCAGACAACTGCATTATTGTTAAAATGATATAAATAATATCAGTGCATTTGTGAAAGCATATTAGACCCACCAGTTGAAGTGTGTTGGATGTGTGACGTGATTTGTTTACTCTTGAACATAGGCAAAAATCGAACATTTCCATTACTTTTAACTCAATTTCAAGATACTTTTAGTCCATAAACTATTCAAAATCATCTCTAGTCTTGTAATATATCTTCCATTCTAACAAACAAGACGAGAATACAACTATAAATACCATACAAAAATACACCACAAAGTCGCTCTTTAACCCTTAAACGGTCCAAACGATATATATACGTTAGTACTGCTACTGCCCCAAACGTATATTTACATTTTATTTTTCCTGCCTCCAAATTTGGCACGATTGGCCTGAGATGCCTGGTCAGCATAGAATGGGTCTTAACACTCAGTGTGCGCCATATTAAAAAATCTGGGACCACTTAGTACCTTGTGGGAGCACCAGTTAAATTAGCGCCAGCTAGAGCAAACAGTGCGGCAAACACCAAGGATTCACTGATGTCATGTCATATTACACTCCCTTTTAAGTGGAAAGTGATGTCGGCAGGCTGGCCAGCTGGGTACCTGATTGGCTGTCTCTATCTCCATCTGTCTGTCTGTATCTATCTGTCTCTTTGTCTCTATCTGTCTCTGTCTCTATCTCACAGGAACACATACGTAAATACAATTATACATAGTGTAAATTACCTAGGATAACTCAAAAAATCCAGACAAAGTGTTATACTGTGCTTGTGATCTGCGTAATACCAGCTGGTTCATGAGCTACTCTCTGAGACAAGCAGACAGAAAGGAGATGACACACAGGCAGACAGAAAGACAGACAGACAGGTTTGCGTAACAAATAAGCGAAGCAGTGTAAGCTCATCAAATGTCATTACTGTAATTACTGGTCTGATAAGAAAAGATAAGACTACGCTCATCCCTCATCAAATGTCACCAGTCATCATTAGTGGAGATAAGATAAGATAAGGCAGTGACACACATCTTACATAATGCTTCAAGGGAACTTTATTATTATTATTATTATTATTATTATGCACTATCATTATTATTATTATTATGCACTATCATTATTATTATTATTATGCACTATTATTATTATTATTATTATTATGCACTATCATTATTATTATTATTCTTATGCACTATCATTATTATTATTATTTGAGTACAATTTCAGTACCTAATATTAGTGTCAGAACAAAGATTGGCTATGAAATCACAAGAACTACTATAAATTGTAATTAACAGAACATAAAAATTATATAAAATAATAAAAAAAAAGAGAAAAAAAGGTATATCGGCAACAATTCTGCAAGCGGCAGGACTCCGGTTGCTGTCAGGTGAGCATCCAGTGCCAACTTCTCCACCTCATATCTCGGTAAGTACTGACCCTAAGTTTTTTTTTTATCATATAACACTTAAAAAAAATGTGCTCTTTATTTCTATAAAAATAATTTTTTTTTTCAAAATATTCAGGGCACTGGGTGAGCGAACGTATATATACGTTTGGACCGTTTAAGGGTTAAATGAAAAACACGGTCAGTTTTTTTTTCTCATTATACACTGCATGCTGCAGGATTTTTTTTATTCTGCACACACTGACCACTCAGACCCATTCACTCATATGTAGGCCTACCAGCTTTCTCCCGCAAGACTGGAAGCCGCTAGAATTTTGGCATACTATTACGGGACCGATACTGGCTTACAAGCCGTAATATTATGGGACCGACAGTGAAAGGGTTAATATAAACACTGCCTGTATAGAGCCAATAAGACATCTGAGCTATTGGGAACGCCTCTAAGTACTCTCTGGAAGGGCGATAACACACACATATGGAAGACACTAGAAAGCTTACTTTAAACATCATAGTTACTGGAGTAAAAGATATGGAAAAAAATAAAGTGAAGCCAATGAAAAGCAGGCCACCATGGGCACAATAAGAACACTGTATTAATATTTTTATAGTAAGCCCTCGATATAATGGACTAACAGTGGAATTGCCTAAGTATCCAGTAAAACAGAATGTTAAAAAATAGCAAAAAAGTCAATAAAGTACAGTACTTTACTGTACACCTGATAAGGTACTACAGATACACAAAATTTACATATATAAAGCTCATTTTAATGAGGTGAATTATATGGAGGATTTACTGTAAGCCTAGATAATTCTATATACTTCCCAGATAAATGGAAGAGATGCATATGCAGGCTTGAGGGCTGCCAACAACAACAGACTGATTGACTATGCAAGCAGAAACCCTGACTCAGGTTAGGCTGCAAGAGTAGACTCACAAAACCAGTCACAGGTATATCACAGATATACAGGTATATCTGTGGAGACTCCTTGTAGTATCTCCAAAATGAAGTAAGAAAACAGCTTGCCCAGAAAACAGTAAGAAAAAGAGAGCAGCAGCAGCAGTTGTAAAGGAAGTAACCAACAAGTGTAAAGTCAAGAAAGAACAGCAGCAGCAGGAAAACCTTCATATTATAGCTATTATGGAGATAAAATTCTCAGGAATAATAACAACTGCAATATCTGCAGAGGGCTACCACACAGTAAGAAACAGAAAAAAGGAGAAACATAGGCAATTTGAGGAAGCAAAAACTTGGAAAGAGGACACTTCACGGATTATATGGCAGGAACTGTAATGTCTGGAGAGAAAAAAAGTACAGTGGTACCCCGACTTACGATATTTTTTCATTCCAGAATGCTGTTCAAGTGCCATTACCAAACGAATTTATCTCCATAAGAAATGATGTAAAATAGACTAGTCCTTTTAGACCCCCAAAATTACACTTAGAAAAACATTTAAAAAAATAAACTTACATAAAAAGGTGTGTTTGGGGACCATCGTAAGTCGGGGTACCACTGTAATAGTAGCAGTGATATATAATCCACCAACAAACAATAAAAGACCAAAGGAGGAGTATGATCAAACTAACAGAGCAATGAATTGCATATTGGAAACAGTGGCAAAGAGAACAAAAGAAATGAAGTTAAGTTACTGGTACTAGATTTCAACCGCAAGAAGAATGAGAAAACTGGGAACCCCACAGAATCCATCTCACATTGGTCTTCAGATGCATAATAGAACTGATAAATTGGCTAAGTTTTATGCTTTCAAAGAGGGGGTAGATTACAATCTTGGCTTGTCAGTTAGCAGTTTGAGAACAATAATATGAAAAGAACTTCAACTGAATTTTATTGACTTAAGACTCAGGGAGATTGACACCAGTCAGTCCATCTATTATCATTCTATCATGCAGGAGGAGCCACATGTCTATGGTGCATCCAACAAAATAAGCAGACTCTTGGATGTCACCACCGCCCGCCTCCGGCTGGGTTACAAGTATCTTTGGCAGGTTAAATCACCACCACTAGATGTAGACCAAACAAAATGTAAACTTTGTCAGTTGGATTATTGTCACACCCTGCGTCATTATGTACTGGAGTGCGACAAAATTAATGAATTCAGAGACAACTCACTCAGAAATGTTCAAGATATGTCAAAGTATTTTATCCACAGTGGTATATTACAGACCATTCTGGAAAAATACCCTGACTTTGCTCCCTGTAAATAAAGCATTGCCACGTGTGTGTGTGTGTGCGTGTTGATTGCCTTTTTGTCCTGTGCACATGTCGATTGAAGGCTGGGCCTGTTGTGTGTGCGTGTGTATGTATATATGTGTGTGTATGTGTTTGTGTGTGCGTGTATGTGTGTATGTGTATATGTAAGTGTGTATGTATATGTGTGTGTGTGTGACCCAACAATAAAATTTGCACCAAGAACTCATTACAGTTGTGACCGGGTGTAGACTAGTGAAGTGTTCATTGCGTTACAATTTGTTCATGATTGTAACCATGTATAAATGTAAGTAAATTTACTTACATGTTTCATTACCTTTGTAACGTGTGAGTTCATTACCTTTGTAGCTTGTTAGTTCATTACCTTTGTAACTTGCTCAGCTATCAAAACTTTGGGGTCCAGTCCCTGGACCCATTATGTACCTCTGTAATCTTTTGACTACCGCCCACAGGATGGGTATGGGGTGCATAATAAATATATCAAACTAAAACTAACCCACAGAAGACCAGAAACATGAGAGCAAAACTTATGGAAACAGTAATAAAGAATTTTCTGAGCAAACATGTGAAAGAAACAAAAGTGAGAGGAGGTAATAAGCCAGCGAGACTTGATCTGATTTTACATATAAAGTGAAGGAGACATAGATAAAATTATGGGGAACCACAAGGTGTCAGTGATCATGTGGTAAATAGTTCTGAATACCTGGTAAAGTGGAGGAGGTGAGTAATATGCACTAGGGATTATGACGGTATGAGAAATTTCCTAAGAGGAGCAATGGGAAAAGGAACTGGATGACAAAGATATTGTACAAGATTGCATGGGGCTTCCAGAGACAAAGGAAATACAGCCTCCTCACTTAACGACGGACTTCCGTTCCTAAGAATTCATCGCTAAGTGAGGAGCATACTACAATGGTAGTGGGTTTGTGTCAACCATCTTTGATATTGTTTTAATGTCACCTTTGCACCATTTATAACATTTCTGGTGTATTTTTAAATGTTTATACAGTAGTTTACTGTATATTGTAATAAACAGAATAGAGGAAATCAGCTCTAATATACATTATTTAGGAAAGCAAACTGGTCAGAGAGCCTGTCATAAGTCCGAGGCATTAGTAAACGAGTACGTCGCTAAATGAGGAGAGGCTGTAAAGGAAAACTGCCCTGGGTTAAGACAGTGAAGAATTGCTTGAGGTGGCTTTGTTTATTGATAGGTTCAAGAATCATTTTATTCCTCCAGCCAAGATATACCTGACCAAAAAGAGCCTTTCCTTCAAGGCTCTGCTCACTCTTGATAGTTCCTGTAGTTATCCTAAACTCTTGCAGAATGTGGACACAATTGTGAGGGCAGTGATTGTGCTAGCAAACATGAATCTTAGATACAACCACTGGATCAACAATTAAGATATTAAAGTGGCACTATGAAGGCAGGGTGGTGCAGAAACTCATCACAATAATGGATGACAACTCAGACACTGGAGTGTCAGAATTCTGGTATAACTTAACATTGCAGATGCACTTATTGACAGACAAGTTGCACAAGATCAAGTGCAACAGTTACCAATAAATGAACAGTGGAGAAAAGTATGTCCTAGTGTGGCTAATACTCTCACAGGTTTTTTCTGCAATATTTAGTCAGGTCCAGGAAACTGTGGATCTTGGGTGAGTGTTTTGAGGATATGCAGGCAGATGAAATGAACTCTTAGAAGATGATGACAAAGAATCAAGTTCAAAAGATATGTTGGAGGAGCTCAATTTCCAGATAGAAGGAAGATAGATAAGAGAAGAGGATAAGGAAGAATAACCTGAACCTCGCTATCAACATTCACAGACATGTG
>WNWK01016837.1:0-37500 GCA_009830355.1 Cherax destructor
GGGCTGGACTCACGTATGCCCATCAGCACACCACCCTTGAAAACTTCCAAACTGCCCGTAAACACCCTATAACCCCACAACTCTAAATCCCTCCCACACCTATAATTATGTTCCTGAAGGAAACATATATCTATACACATTCGTCGCAACGTAACCTCAACCCATCTTCTCTTGACCTCATTCTTGAGGCCATTCACATTCATGCTCAGACACTTGAACGAAACGGCATTGGTTTCCCTCTCTGATTCGGTTGTCTCTTCTCCACAGGCTTACACACCTTGGCACTTCCATTAACCCCCTTCCCATCCCTACCCATCTCCCTAGCCCCCTCCCCACCCTTCATGCTCCCGTCACCACTGACCACCTCCGCCCAAGCTTTCTTACCAGTTCTCTGGCCCGAAGTTAAGACATCGTCCTCATCCTCTCCTCCCGGCCTCTTACAGGATTCACCCTTCGACTCCATCACCTCCATCGTCTCAACCCTGTGGACTTCCACCTCCACCACCTTCTGCAACCTTGGAGTGATACCCCTACCTGCATCTTCCCTCCCCTCACCTGCACACCTATCCTCACCAGGTACCTCCCCCTCATCCACAAGTTCACTCACCTCACACACCTCACCCTCAGTCTCAGGGCTACCCAGGATTTCCCTCAAATCCTGTAATATTACACCCACCTCCGCAACATCCTTCACCTCACCCAACTGAGGTGTCATAGACTCTCCCAGCTGTGTTATCGATGGCAGCATAGTTACATCCACCTCAGCCTCCTCCCACTTCCCGGCAGGCACCGCCTAATCGACGCCCTGCTTCACACCACCCTGCACTACTCCGCTCCCTGCCTCAATTACGTCCATGATCCGCTCTACATCACTGTGACGCCGTTGCTGATTGTCCCATCTCCATGGGCAATCCCCCGCCACATGCCCCGGCATCCCACACAGCCGGCACGTCCTCACTTGACTAACGTACGTCACGAAAACCTGCGTACGGAAAATTTCCATCATTACATACGAAGGGATTTGCCTTCGTAAAGACATCTTGAGGGAGAATGATCCCTCCAACATCCCTGCATATATGCCCTGGGACCATCTCCCTACATTGACGGCGTGTATAATCCTGTACTGCTGGAACACCTCCCTGATGTCCACCTATCCAGCCTCGAAGGGTACATTACGAATTCTAATCCATTTATACGTCGTCGAAACGTCGCGTACACGTACCTCCAAGCCTGTCAATACAACTTTCCTCTGGTCCTGATAGGCGTCGACAATCCTCTCATACACGGCACTGCAGGCGAATTTCACAAAAATCCTCGTAGTGCCATTCAACGATATCCCATACAATTCATCATGGGAGATACCATACGTGTCCCTCAGCATGGCAGGTAGCAACACGTCAGCATTCGTGGGGTATATTGCCCTTGAAGAACCTCGATGCACACTATTGACCCTCCGCCTGTACCTGTCGGCCATCTTGGTGAAAATAAAGTTTTGCAGTATTGCCACCAGAGGTCTCCGCCAGCACACCCTACACCTCAAGGGCTGGGCAGTGAATGAATGGGTCATTATTAATGGGAAACACTAAACCCTCAGTGGTCACACAGCGCCTAGGATAATGGGAGGAATCATGTTTGATCAAAGGGAAGGGAAAGGCAGCTCCAATTACTTGGGTTAAAAGGCCAGCACCAGCATCAAGGCACCACCTTCAAGGGTCTTAGTGATAAGGAACACGGCTCTTCAGCGGAGAACTCTTGGAAAACTACAATATTTGGTGTTTGAACAGTAGGAGAATGAATTATGACAAATATAGGTATTACGAAATATTAAATAAAAAAAGAAAATTATCAGTGAATTTTGTTTTATATATTATTTTCAACAAATTTACATCAGCCGAATAATAGTGCTGAATACCTATACGTGTTTAGCGTTTTGTGTATGAATAAAATAACAATACATAAAAAATTCATTACTAGCAAACATCCACATTACATGATATGTACTGAAGACTCGCATGTAGGTAAATGGCAAAACTTGCTGCAAGCTGCTTGATATAAATGAATTAGAAAACGATAATTTTTTATATGCCAGTTTCTTTTTTTGCACCAAAACAAATATACTAATAACTAGCCTAATCTAATCTTGGTAAAAAAAATGCATTATAAAACTGCTATTTTATCAAATTTTTACAATTATATTTGGCTTTTCTTAGGGCGGGTGGTGAATCTTTAGGTGATCCACAAATTCGTTTCCTGCTTTTCTGTTTTCTTAAAAAGCGTGCCTCGAGGATTATGATGTATGTGTTAGAAAAGGATGTGAAGGAATTTTACGA
This sequence comes from Cherax destructor, assembly GCA_009830355.1. Classification (NCBI taxonomy): domain Eukaryota; kingdom Metazoa; phylum Arthropoda; class Malacostraca; order Decapoda; family Parastacidae; genus Cherax; species Cherax destructor. Next base: position 2,331 of record WNWK01016837.1, read on the forward strand.
ATAGGAAGATAGAGGAGTGTATGTATGGTTTGTTTCATTTGATTTACTAAGCACTAGAACCATTTATTTATTCAGGCTTACAACATATTCCACTTTTAACATTATCAAGTTTACACTTGTTAACAACTTACTAACAATCATGATTAATTTCTTCTCATATTACATAAATCCTAATAAAAAATCAAGTAAAACTAATTTATTTCTCAATCCATATCCATAATTCGTTCCGTGTTATCAGTTTAATCAAATTTAATCAAATTTAATCAAAACTACTTTTAATATTAGTCAAATCTGTTTTAACTTCTAGTTCAATAGCTCTTTGCATTCATTAACCTCTTATTGCCTTTCATATACTAAAAGTTTCAACCAGTGCCATATTGAATAACAAAATTCTTTTTCCATACCAATTTAATAATAGTCATTGAAGTTGTTCTAACCATTCATTAGACAGTTAAATTAGTATATCATTAACATTATTCAAATATCCTATATCACTGTAAAAATTCCTGTAAACACTTGCACATAATTGTGTTAATCCATTAGCAAGTAAGACTTTAATCTAATACCATATCATTAAGTTTAGCATAATCTATTGTTCCCAAGTCTAGTTATAGAATCACACTAATTCCGGCAATTCCGCGTCCAGCACTGGTGGTGTGCGGACGTGTTGGTCATCCCCTGGTGGTAGCAGTTGGAAATTATATTTTCAGCAAAGATGGTGGACGGCTACCGGCGGCGAGTTAACACAGTATGTGTTGAGTTTATACAAGGAGCGGTCTACTCGACGAATGCGGATGTGATATTACCTGCTGTTCTTCGCGACAATACCATGTGACACTTGCAGATCTTTATGGTATATCGATTAACGGTGCAAAGAGGCTGTTTGTGAAATTTGCAAGCACGGAAGCATATCAAAGGGTGGTGGACGCATATCAGGATCAACGAATGATGGTAAATCCTGGTGTAGAGGTATGTTTACGGGACGTGTCAGCTGTCTACAAATGGTTTAAAGGTCCAGAATATTCCCTTTGAAATGGGACCGGAGGACGTCCGACGTTTTTAAGGTATTTGGTGTCATTCATGCAGTCAATATTGGCAGATGGACGCAGGGCTATATGCAGGTCTTTTGGAGGGAACTTATTCAGTAAAAATGACATTGCCAAGCCCATACCATCTTATGTAATGGTGGATTGTTTCCGTACACAGGTATACGTGACATATCAAGGGCAGGTGCGTACATGTAGATTGTGTGGGCAGCCTGGACATATGGCGGCTGAGTGTGTGCGGAGACGGGAGGATCGACGACGTGGGAATGGTGAACCTGCAGGCAAGAGTGTGGAGGAGCGTAAGGGCGTGGTACTGGAGGATGGTGCCATGGAAAGTCAACCGGAAGGAAGGCAGTGGAGTGAGGAAGTGGAGCAGGCAGAACAGGAAGTGATGCAGACTCGAGAAGAGAGGAATTTGGAGGATCAGCGGCCGCCTCAGGAGACTGAGGAACAACAGGAGGATGATCATTGTGTGGTAAATGAGGCTGCTATATTGGAGGATTTGAATGAGATGTTGGGAGGTGAGAGTATGGATTTGGAGAATGGGGGGGGTGTGGGTGGTGAGGTGGAGACTTTGCTGCCTTCTTTGGACCAGATTGAAAGTAGTGGAGCTACGGCGACTGTGGTACGGGTGGATGTGGAGGTCCATAGACAGCAGGAGGATGTAGAGGAGGAAATGGAGAGGGTGGAATCAAAAAAGAGAACTGGGAGGAGGCGGAAAATGACATCCTCACTCCTGGGCAGAGACCGGGAAAAAGGTATGGTCAGAGGTGGTACGTGGTAATGTGGCTGGTATTAGAGGAAATGGTAGTACCAGAGTAAATAAGGAAGTGGCAGGTGATAAAAAGTGTGTTACTAAGGTTGGATCAACTGATAAGAATGACAGGAAGCAAGCGAAACAGAATGGTAAACCAATGCCTTTAAATTCAGGTGTCTAAGTATAAATGTGAATGGCCTCAGGAATGAGGTCAAGCGTAGGTGGGTAGAGGATACCTTATGTAGGTTTAAGATTGACGTAGTATTTTTCCAGGAACATAATTTTCGGAAGGGTAATGAGTTGTTTCTGAAGGGTTTCAGGTTTTGTGGGGGTCTGCTGGCTTAAAAGGGGGTGGGGGTGGGGGTGAGGGAGGGTAGTCCTTTGTTTTGGGGTCATGGGAAGAAGGGGAGGGGGTAGAGTGGTTAGGGTGGATGGTAGATGGGGAGTGGTTAATGTTAGTTTTATTGGGGTTTATATGCCGGCGGCACCAATTTTGCGTGTGAAGGATAATTTTGTGAGGGAAGAGTTAATTTATGCTTTAAGGGTTTGCCTCAAGTAGCTATCATAGGGGAGATTGGAATTGTATTATTAGACTCAAGGATGTGGAACCGAGGGTTCGGGGCAAGTTGTGAGGATCTTGAGGAGGTTTTGTGTGCAGTGGGGGTGGTGGACGTAGTGGGAGGTGGGAATAACCTGGTAGAGTATACGTTTAGTAGGGGACAGTATGCAGCCCGTTTAGATAGGATATATGTGTCAAAAGTAGTGGCGGTGGAGAAAGTGGAATGCATAGATGTTGGTTTTTCGGACCATAAAGGTGTTTTGGCACAATTAGGGTGGGGGGGCAGTGCAGGTGTTTCAAAGTTATTGGAAGCTCAATGTAGGGATGTTGAAGAGGCTAGCGTGGCAGGTGGATTTTGAGGGGTGGTGGAAGGTTTTGTGGGGGTCGGGGTATTGTTGGGGTGGCTAAGTGGTGGAATGAATGTGGGAAACTTGCCATTAAGGATTTTTTGAAAAGGTGGGTAGGGAAGATGCGCGATATAGATTTGGGTATCAACGGTATTTAGAGGGGTTATTGAGGGATGCTGGAGGGAGGGGGTAGGGAGTGGAGAGAGTTTGGAGGGTATTAAGGTAGCTTTAAGGGATATTCAGAATGATCGGTTTCAAGCGTTAAGAGTCAGGAGTGGCATGGATGAAGTGTTGTGGGGTGATAAGGCATCGGCGGTGGTTCTGAGGCAATTTCGTAGGAGGAGAGAAGGTATGACAATAGGGTCGTTGGAAGTTGAGGACAATTTGGGGGTATAAGAAGGGTAGGGTTTAAGTATGACTGTAGCGATGAGTGGGTATGCGGAATTGTGGTATGAGAAAAATTTATGAGGGAGGAGGGGGATGCTTGTATGGGGAGGAAGTGTTAAGTAGCATAGAGGAGAGAGTGAGTGGTGAGGAGATGAGGGAGTTAGGTGGGGTAATTACTGAGGAGGAGGTTTGGGTGGCGGTAAAGGACTACGTATGGGGAAGACACCAGGGATTGATGGTTTGCCTGGTGAGGTGTATGTAATGTATTGGGATGTGTTGAGAGAGGTTTTGGTAAAGGTTTTTAATGAAATGAGGGAGGGGAGGTGCTTGCAGAGTCAGTTAGAACCGGGGTGGTGGTGTTGGTCCCTAAACGTGAGGGACCTAAGGGACTTAAGGATTATAGAGTAATTGCTTTGATGTGCACAGATTATAAAATTTTCGCAAAGATTTTGGCAAATAGGCTTAAGAGGGGTTTGAAGGGTTGGTTGCATGAGGGGCAATTTGGGACCCCAGGGAGGAGTATGAGAATGGGACATAGGAGGATTAAGGGTTTTATAGAAGATTGTGGTGAAGGAGGTGTGTTAGGTTTGGATTGGGCTATGGCTTATGATAGGGTGCATAGGGGAGCATTGTTGGAGATTATGAGGAGACAGGGTTTTGGCGAGGAAATAGTGGGTTGGGTTCGACTTGTATATGCTGAGGCATTGCTTAAGGTACAAATTAATGGCAGGATTAGTTGGGCAGTAAGTATGGGTAGAGGTATTCGTCAGGGATGTCCTTTATCTCAGATCCTTTTTGCGTTTTGCAGGACCCTTTTTTCGGTTGGTTGAGAAAGGGAGCAAGGGAGGGGAGGGTGGGGGTGCAGGGCTGAAATAATAGGTTACGTAGATGATACCACGTTGTTGGTAACATCTAGTGAATGTTTACGATGGATCAGTGATTTGGTGGTGAGGTTTGGTAAGGTGACGGGCATGAGTGTTAATAGGAGTAAATCGGTTTTGTTAGAGGTAGGAAGTTGGATAGGGAGCGTTGGGGTACGGGAGGGATGGTCTTGCGTAGAGGAGTTGAAAGTTTGTGGTATAGTGTTTTGTGGTAATCTAGTAAGGGCAAGGGAGGTGAATTCTAGGGAGGTGGTAGATAAAGCTTTGGATAGGATGAAGGGTTGGGGGGTGAAGGAGGTAACTTTATTACAAAGAGTTGTTGTGGTGAATGTATTAGTATACAGTAAGTTATGGTTTAGGGCGCAGTTTTACCTTTGTTGGAGGGGGATGTTCGTAGGTTGGAAAAGGGAGTTTATAATTTTGTGTGGGGAAGGGGTAGGCATTGGTTAAATAAGGAGGTGGTGGAAACTAGAGTTCAATGTGGGGGTTTGGGTTTGGTTCCTCTAAGACTGAGGCTGCGCAGTGTTTTTTTGAAACAGGAATTTCGTTTTACTGGGGGACAGGGGGGTAGGCGCATAGGTGGGGTGATGAGGGAGGCGAGGAAGTGGTGGGGAGGTAGAGAGTTGGTGGGATGTGAGGGGGTCCTTCGGTTCCTTATGGTGGTTCGGGATTCGGTAAAGGTGCGTGCGAGTAGGTTGGATAGGGTGGGTGTAGGGAAAGGGGTAGTGAGGGGAGAGGAATCTTTCCCTTTGTATGACTGGAAGAGTATTTGGTGGTGGTTTAGGAAGGTTAAGGTTCGTCCAAGTGTTCGGGAGGTGGGTTTTAAGTTTTTGCATGGGATTTTGGTAGAAAAGAGTCAGCCTAGTAAAGTAAGTAGTAAAGTAAAGTAAATTTTATTTCATTGCAGATTACATAGGTATTGGTAGTTACAATATAAATTGAGTGCAAGGAGAGCCACTGACATGCCATGGCATTAGGGGCAGCTTAATCTATTATCTTAAAGACTATGATGGGTATGACAAATAATGGGGGGTGTGATAAATGTGGGGAGTGGGAGACGGCATTTCATGTGGTGTATTTTGTAGGGACATGGGAAAGGTGAGGGATTGGGTAGGGGGGGTGTTGAATTTGATTAGTGGGAGGGGTGTGTCCGTGTTGCGTGCTTTAAGTTTAGATTTGGGTGATTACTCGAAAAGTGTGCGCAGGGCATTGACGTACATTGTTTTGGATTATATTTTCGTGTTTTGGAGTATGAGGGTTTGGAGGTGAGGGGTGGTTAAAGCTTTGGCTGCCTAATTTTAGAACGAAATGTAGGAATAGGGAGATTTATGGGGAGAGTTGGGAGAGTTTTTTCCGTCAGAGTATAGAGTTTTGACAGTGGAGGGGTTATTGAGGTTATATTAGTGTGGGTGGGGTGTTTGGTGATGTGTGGTAGGTGTAGGGAGGGGGTATAGCTGTAGTTCTTAGGGTGGGAGGGTTTTGGTTTCCTTCTGTTTTGGCTGTGTTCCTGTGGACATGAATGCGTGTTTGGTGTTATGCAAGGAATCACGGTATGTTTTTATAAGGTTCTGTTTTAAGCCTTATGTGTTGAGATCTTGGTACGGTGTTTGAGGTAGTATAGGCCTCGGTTTGGTTTTGTTTACTTTACCCTGTGTGGTGAAGTGTTATGAGATGTTTGGTTTGTTGTATTGTCAAGTGTGAAAGGATGGAATGTGTGGGAAGTGGAAGTTTTTATGGATGGGTAAATATTTTGTAGCAATTAGAGTGAATGGTTTGTTGTATGTTGTTTGGAAGCCTTTATGTTTAGGGTTTAATGTACGGCTTCTATGTTGTGTATGACTGATAGTGATCAGTTGATCCTTTATTTTGTGAGAGCTTATAATGTTTTTTTGGCTCGGGTTGGGTGTGGGGTATGTTGTCACATTTTGTTGTTGGTTAAAGCCAATTTTTTTTTGGGTGTAATAACCAGGTGTGGTGGATGTGTTGTACTCTTTAGGTTTATTGAGCAGATTTCATCTATTTTGTGGATTGGAGTTAAATTGTTTAGTTGCAAGTTGATAATAAGAATGTATAGCACTGTCATAAATAAATACACTTTTGGTGTCTGATGCTCGTTTTGATGTTTGCTATTGTTTAATGTTTGGATAATATATTATGTTTTATGATGTTATTTAAATTTGTTAAAGGAAAGTTACGTTTTGAATGAGTTCATATTTTACTATGTAAATTTGTTTGGTTTGTTATATTTGGTTCAAGGTATGTTAATAATGTATGTAAGTTTGTTTAATAAAATATAAAAAAAAAAAAAAAAAAAATTCCTATGATTACAGGCATTGATCCTGATATCAACCTATTATTAAATGACTTACATGACTCCAACAGCAATTGTAACTATTACACAGCTGATCAAGCAAAGACATTACTCAGAGCCAACAATAACTTAACTATCTTCAATTACAATGTTTAATCTTTGAGCAAACATTATGATGACCTCACAGCACTACTCCAATCCCTACAGTCCAATATGTCAATCATCACACTCACTGAGACCTGGCTAAAGCCTGATACTACAGGTGTCTATGCCATCCCAGGTTACACAGCCATTCACAACTGTAGGACAGACCAGCGAGGGGGTGGAACAGCAATATATTATACAGATCAACTCGAATGTATCGAAAATTCTTGTACAAGGGATGAACATGGAGAATATATTATAGCTAAATTTAAATCAAAAGACCTGCAAAAACCCCTCACAGTGATAAACATCTACAGATTACCACAGTCAAACATCCGCCACTTTAGTGAAAAACTAGGAAACCTGATAATCGATTCACGCCTTAACAAAGATCATTTGCTGCTCACAGGAGATTTCAACATAAATCTCCTACATGACCAAGACCCGCAGGTAACTGAATTCACAAACACTATGAGCAACTGCTTATTACTACCAACAATATCAAAACCTACAAGAATCTCCGATAATAGTACCTCGTTACTAGACCACATCTGGACTAACACAATATCTCCTCTAAAATCAGGCATAATCACAGAAAACACCACAGACCACTACCCTACCTTTCTCATAACTAACCTAGGCATTCTGCCCCAAGAAATTGCAAAAGTTACCTTCAGACTACATAATGAGTCTGCTGTTAATAATTTTATATCAGCTATGACGAACATTGACTGGCTTAATGAATTGGAAACACATTCAGATACTAATGAATGCATCAAGAACTTTCTTAAAAAACACATAACCTCTATAACAGACATTGCCCGAAAAAACTAAACAGATCACAGCTAAGAGACTTAACAATCCCTGGCTAACACCCAGCATCCTTAAATCCATAAATAAGAGGCACCAATATGAAAAACAATATAGAAGGGGTCTAATAACCAGAGAACAATCCAAACGCTACTCATCAATCCTTACTAGCCTGATAAGAAGGTCCAAAAATTGTATTATGAGAACAGACTCCAGACCGTAAAGGTGATATGAAAAGACCTGGAAAACCCTATCTACAATTCTAGGAAATAAAAAGATATCCACGAACAATACCATCAAATTATCAAAAACAGACGAACCCCTACTCTCACCAACTGAGACAGCAAACAGACTTAATGTTTTCTTCTCCACCATAGGAAAGAATCTAGCGAGTAAAATCCCAAGCTCGAACACTCGTCCAACAGACTACCTCACCAACACCTACCCAGATACAATAAATCCATTGAATCTTCAACCTTCCCATCAATTCTCAAAATAGCTAGGGTCACCCCGATCCACAAAGGAGGTGACCAAACTGACTTGAACAATTATAGACCAATCTCAAATTTACCACTGCTTTCTAAAATCTTCGAAAAATTAATTCATAAACAGATCTATTCCTACCTCGTCTCACACAATGTACTAAACCCCTGTCAATTTGGATTCAGGACCAACAAGAGCACAAACGATGCTATAACACACATGTTAGAGTTAATATACACCGCACTTGAGAAGAAAGAAGTTCCGCTGGGAATCTTCATAGACCTACGCAAAGCATTTGATACAGTCGACCATGATTTATTGCTCACAAAATTAGCGCACTATGGTATTAGGGGCACCCCTCAACTACCTAAAGTCGTACCTTAGCAACAGAAGTCAGTACGTGAACACAAATGGAGAGAACTCTTCCACACAACAAATTTCAGTCGGTGTCCCTCAAGGTAGTGTCCTGGGGCCACTCCTATTCCTCATTTACATAAATGACCTACCGAATGCATCACAACTACTCAAACCCATTTTGTTTGCAGATGACACAACATATGTCTTCTCTCACCCAAATCCAGTCGTACTAGCCAACACAGTTAATGCCGAATTACAGAAAATATCAACATGGATGATGACAAATAAGCTTACTCTCAATACGGACAAGACCTACTACATTCAGTTTGGAAACAAAGCTGCAAATGTTCCACTTAACATAACGCTAAATGGTTCACCCATCACAAGGCTCACAGAGGAAAATTCCTAGGAATCCACCTTGACAGTAGTCTTAAATTCCAAACACACATACAACAAATTTCCAAGAAAATCTCAAGGACAGTAGGTATATTATCTAAGATACGCTATTATGTGCCTCAACCAGCTCTCATTGCACTATATCATTCTCTTATCTACCCTTATCTCACCTATGGAATCTGTGCATGGGGCTCAACAACATTAAATCACCTTAGACCACTCATAACCCAGGAAAAGGCTGCAGTCAGGATAATAACAAATTCCCACTCTAGACAGCATACTCCACCTATATTCAGAACCTTAAAACTACTCACCATAAAAAATATTCATACCTATTCATGTGCCTTCTACATACATAAAACTCTACATGCTAATATCAACCCTGCGCTCAGAATTCTCCTCAACAACTTTAATAGGTCCCACGAACATGACACAAGACACAGACACTTGAGTCCCATACTAACCAATGTAAAAATTCTATGCACATAAAGGGCCCCAGAATCTGGAATTCATTACCAGTAAATATCAAGTTAACCTTGTCGGAAAATCAATTCAAGACTCTTCTCAAAAATCACCTACTCACCCTATACTAAATACTCATACTGTAACAAACTTCCAAACCCAATATTATTTTACTTAAGATGATCTCAATTTGATATGTTCATCCTCCTTAACACTTGTTGCAATTTCATATCATCATATTGTCATTTAAAATCTTATAGTATCATCATTTTCTTAATTTGAAATAAAATATAGATCTAGAAGAAACTCTAAAAACAATTTCTAGTATTGTTATTATACTAGTATAGCATCAACATACTGTAACTTGAAATAAATTATACAACTAGATTAAACTCAACCAATTTCTCTTGTATTGTCTTTTAATAGTATGTATAACCATATAATAATTTAAATAATACAGAACTAGAATAAACTCAATCAATTTCTTTAGCATTAAGTACTTAATGAATAAGTCTCTAGAATAAACTGCCCCTAATGCCATGGCATGCCAGTGGCTCTCCTTGCATTACAGTTTTATAATTGTTTTATAATTGTAACTACCAATAACATTGTACACTTGTAACATGCATAGAAATAAAAATTATTATTATTATTATTATTATTATTATTATTATAGTATTAACAGCAAATTTAGACGAAAGGGAAAATGTCCCCACCACTTACGCCGAAAGATATACGTACTGGATTCTTAGTCAGGCTAAGCTACTCAATACCACCACCACGTTAAGGGAATATATTGTGTGGGAAGAAGTGGGAGGGCAACTTTTTGTTTACAATACAGTATACAAGTGAAGAATTAGACACATGCAACATCTGGGTATATTTACTTTGTAGACGTTTCCAATGGAAAGTCCCGCCTACCAGTGACAATGCTTTCGTCTGATGCAGTGACTCAAGTAAAGAGCTCCAATCTTCCTGCCTGGGCTTCAGATTCTTCAAGACAATGGTGCTCATCACCTGCTACTAGGCTGGGGACTGATTACATCGTTTTCAACCTCTTCAGTTTTCTGTTTTTATCCCTGTACAGTAATGATAAAACAACTGGTTATCGAAACATACCCAGATGTTGTACATGTGTCTAATTCTTCACCCTGTCGGTACTGTATACCACTGGTGTATAGTTACAGATGGTTTTACAAGCACAAGTTCAGTTTTTTACAATGGTTTTGAGAGTACAAAAATGAGAGCGAGACTGTGTATTACGATAGCAATAAGAACAAATTTCACGCACTGGAATATTCATATCACGAATCCCTAACGATTTTAACCAAATATTTATTTCGAAATGTAAAGCATATACCTTTAAAAGCTGACGAGGACTAACCGATTGGACACAACAGTACCTTTGTGCGAACTCTAGTTTCACATGTGTTATGTACTAACTCAGTTCAAGCACTCCAGGACGTGACAATGGTCGCGCACACACTAACGAGTGCTAGATAGGAGACTCCACCATACGCTACCCAGTTCTATGACGCAGCAATACGTATATCTTAATGGATATTAAATGATGTCACATTACAGATGACATTTACTGTTATAAATTACCCTAATGTATTTCTACCTTAGTAACTAAGACTGGCATCACCTTGATATTAACAATCACAATTTCTGAGTCTTACGTTGTCACATTTGTCACCATGTATCGTAATAAAACATCCCTGTAATCTCACCATCATGACAAAGTAATCCATCATATTAACTCACTGTGACTTCACTAGAGTAATTGAACATACATCTTGGCACCACAACAATGGCTTGACCTAAAGACCACCCGTCAATGAGATAGGACGTTAGCTGCTCTCGGTCTGCCTGTCACGGCTCACACTTCTACAAGCCATAAGTCCGGCACTAATCACAGAGTTGTTAGCAACGCGGTGTAAGAACATTACTATATATTTGCTAAACAAACTATAATATATAGTTAATTTTGAAACATACTTCTCATAAATCTTGTTAACATAATGTTGCTTGATACACCTTAAAATTGCCGCTTGACATCATATACAGAGTACACATGGATTATTACTTAAATCATTTATATTTTACAAGAAAATAATTATAATATCAATCTTAGGTCATTATTTGAGTAGTTTATAAATATACTGAAAACTGATGAGGAAGTTTAATTGAAAAATAGTGGGTTGATTAGTTTGTTAATTGGATTTAAAGCCTAGCGACTAAATGAGATCAATTAAGTCTGCATTAACCTGTTCACCACCAGTCAAGAATACTTTAATCTCTAAAATAACGATTAAGAGGCATACACTTCTTGGTATATGTACAGTGTGTGTTGGTAAGTGGAACTTATCAACTGACCCTGGAGACTACACTGCCAAAGCAGTTATTGGTGTCAACTGTTCGCTATATCTGTTTGCGTATTGTTTTGATTTAAATGTTACTTATATGGAGAATTGCACATTATAGTTCCACAAGATTTTTTCATTCACTATTATACAACAAACCGATTGCTTTTTACTTTTGAGAAAATATCTTTCCTTTTTAATTGTTGCTTGTGTTCTCATACAGATATAAAAAGTCTGTCACATAATATGTAATACAGTTTTTTCTTAAAATATCGGCCATTTCCCACCGAGGCAGGGTAACCCGAAAAAGAAGAAACACTTTCATCATCACTCACTCCATCACTGATTTGCCAGAGACGCGCTGATACTACAGTTTAAAAACTGCAACATGTCTCCACCCCTCCTTCAAAGTGCAGGCACTGTACTGTTAATATGTGACCTTCACGATTTTTCAATCCAAATGCCGTATTGCTGAGCATTTAAGTAGTTTTCACATACGGTTTGCACTACATTTCTAAGTGTGGTTAGGTTACTTTCGGTTGGGATAGGTTAGGTTAGGTTGTCCTCTATCCATAAAACAAATTATAACATACCACAATGAAACAACTACAAATATAAAATAAGGCAGCCACTGTGCGCGCTCTGAGCGAATCACTTATAATTTAAGGCGCCTTCAACAGTCACCCATTTGACTGTTTATACAACAGTAACACGATGTCTATAGTTAAGAAGATGGGCTGAGAAAAGGCACACGGGGCATAGCAGTCTTTTAGGGGGCAACGTTTTGCTTTGTGTAAAGCTTTATCATGTCACGCCACACAGAAAAGTTCTCACTAAAAGCTTGTTCTGCAACGTGTTTTTTCTTCTTTACCATTTATAATTTTCACCTGAAAGAGATCAGTCTCTGCATTTAATCGTGGTACGTGAAAATTCGTTATAATGTAATGTGAAAATATGCTAATAAAGTACGCCTCAAATTAAAGACATTTTACATTTTAATTAGTCTTGCATGTTTATTTTTCTAATCTGGAAACGAACCTTTTCTTTCAGCACTAACAATGACACTACCATTGCTTGTATTTATTAACACATCCGTCCCGCTCTACAAACATTGCTTGTATTTATTTTCTTTTTCGCAGTACGGCATTTCCTGCACGATATAAGCCGAGACTAAAATTAAATATTATTACATATAATACATTATCATCAATAGGTTACAGCATTACAAACTTAATGCTAAATGCAACATGCAAACCCACTGATGCTCACACACCTTTGAAAGGAATGGGGAAGTGCCTTGACATTAGTGAAGGACGATGTTGCTCCAACCCTACACGTTCATTTGAGGTATGGGTGGAAGGTAATACAAAAGACCTGTGTTCCTTCATTATAGGGAGCCAGATAAACAGACAAGAGCCGAGCCATTGCTCCACTAGACGAAGTGTAGCTTTATAAGTACCCCCTCTTTTCCCAGTTGTTAGACCATTTGGGTATAGAACTTCATCTTGAATATAATAATGATTCTCACACACAAACATACACACACACACACGTTTACATGATGGTAGGATTGCTGGTGTCTGTTTTCTGTCTCATATACACGCGGGATAACAGGTATATTTTGCTACTTCTACTTACATGTAGGTCACACTACACATGCATATACACGCATATATATTTACACACCCATCTGGGTTTTCTTTTATTTTCTTAATAGTTCTTCTTCTTTATTTCCTCTTATCTCCATGGGAAAATGGAAAAGAATTCTTCCTCCGTAAGCCAAGCGTGTCCAAATGCCGGGAGCACAGGGCTAGTAACCTCTTCTGTATACTAAATTTAAAAAGAAATCTTTCGTTTTTCTTTTGAGTTTACCCTGCCTCGGTGGAATACGGCCGGTGTAAATATATTTATTCTTCAGTGAGTGATTATTTATTACATAGTTCGAGACAAATGGCGCAAAGTCGAAAAATGGAGATAAAAAGACACCCCCAAAGAGGAACTTTACTGATACAGTTCGCCTTCTTCAGTCCATATACATGGATCCATAACATGCAAATTTATACAAACATAGTTAAGTAAGTGGCTGGGTTAGTGAGGTCACAGATCGGTGAATTGCGAGGTAAGGGCACCGCGGGCGGCATTGGTGATGACCTGTCTGTATGAGCTGGGCTACAGGTTTGGCTAAACCGAAATCTTCTTGATTTTTGTTGGGTTGTATTTTGTGTACAAATAAACAAAGCTTCCAGGTACCTACGTGAGGTTTTGTCGTAGTTCTGGTGGTGTTTTTTTATTGCCTGGTTATGTCTTTGTTGGTGCTTTATGTGATAGTGGCAACACACCTGTGTTGCTCTTGGAGAGGGTGGGTGTAATATTTCCTGTAGTGTAGCTAGTAGGAAGAATGAGACTGTATTGTTCTATGGTTTTGGTGAGGTGAAGATTTTGTGTGTTCGGCTCTTGAAATTCCGGATGTGTGAGAGAAATTTTAGTGCCAGGAAGTCTTCAAAAAAGTTGCATTTTTCCTCAAGATATCCTGGGATGGAGAGCCGACAGGCACATAAAAACTTGTTAATGAGTGCACCTCGTTTAGTTCTTTGGTCGTGGTGTGAGTAGTCGTATACAAGTAAAGGCATATTAATGCTGACAGATTGAGGGAATAAGACAATAAATGTCGTGACTATGCATATGTAAATAGTAGTGCATCATGTCATTCTTGTTGTTTGTTTTTTCGGTATACTTTGAATTTCAGGTGGATGTCTTGTTTAATAAGAACGTCGAGGAGAGAAAGCCTATCATTCGCTTCTTCTATGTTGAATGAATGTTCGCTTTACTTCACGGTAGAGATCATCTGGGGACTTCATGATTTTCCATAATCGAATTTTCGTCGCCACCGCCACCACCACCACAACTATTTTTCTCAGGCACCAGGCCTCCCGTGACCTCCCTTCCGCTACATTCAACAGCCTCCTACCAGCAATGAGGAGGGAAAGATGAGGAATAGGCGAGGTCTAGGCTTCCCACCTCTCTCTATCTCTTTCTCTTAACGACACCCAAGCATTATCTGCCCTTCCGCTTGAACTCTTAATAACCCCACACTTCTTCCAGTCCTACCTCTGCACGAGGGTATCCAGTGTCTCCACTCACTTTGAGACTTCTTGGGCTGGTACTTAATGGATCTGCTTCTTCCTCTTATGGATTAAGAAAAAAGGCAGCCTTTTTCTACCAAACCAGTGTACATCTTAGTAGTGGGGCAAGACTTTATGAGTAAATGAGATTACCTGAAGGCGAGATAAAGATGTCTATATCCTTCAGGATCCTCATTACCCTCACTTATCCTTCCCCAATAAGACTACACCATCTCAATATTGGTATACAGTACCGACAGTATGAGAAATTAGATACATATGCAACACCTGTGTCCATTCCTCAAGATTATACTATCATAACTATCAGCATACATTATGTGAAGATCCTTCACGAGCCCTTGACTGAGTTACCAACTGCTGCCTAGAATTAACATTTAATTCTAATAACTGAGCTAGGGGATCCTCTTCATCAACAGCCTCATTTTTGGCCCGTCACAAATGGGAGATATCTTGCTTAGATCCAAGAATGAGGATCATAGCTATAATTTCATGCGTCAAGAGCCTTCCACCGGAATTAAGGCATCCCACTGAAGGTATACATAAACAAACAAATGATAAACGCTGAGTGCCTCATCTAGACAGGAATTGTGTCTGGGAAAACAGAGTTGTTAACATGTATCACCACGTGCGCCGTGCCTGCTGACCAGTGCAAGCAACCAGGACTTATTTGGACACACCTACGTGCTTCCCCACGCAGGTCATCTTTCCAGGTAAATACAAGCTCACGGAAGTCAACACTATCTGAGATGACCAGGTATAATCTCGAGTGTGTGTGTGTGTACTCACCTAATTGTGGTTTTAGGGGTAGATTCATAGCTCCTGGCCCCCGCCTCTTCACTGGTCGCTACTAGGTCCACTCTCTCCCTGCTCCATGAACTTTACCATACATCTTCTTAAAGCTATGTATGGATCTGCCTCCACTACATCACTCTCCAGATTGTTCCACTTCCTGATAACTCTATGGCTGAAGAAATACTTCCTAACATCCCTATGACTCATCTGAGTTTTCAACTGCCAGTTGTGACCCCTTGCTGCTGTGTCACAGGTTGAGTTCCCTTAGCCTCTCTCTCCTCGTGAGACATACCCCTTAGCTCCAGGACTAGTCTTGTTTCAAATTTTTTCACTTTCTCCAATTTCATGATTTGTTTGACCAGGTGTGGGTTCCATACTGGCGCTGCATACTCTAATATGGGCCTGATGTACACGGTGTACAGTGGCATGAATGACTCCTTACTTAGATGTCGAAATGCTATTCTCAGGTTTGCCAGGCGCCCATATTCTGCAGCAGTTACTTGGTTGATGTGCGCCTCAGGGGACGTGCTCGGTATAATACGCACCCCAAGATCCTTTTCCTTAAGTGAGGTCAGACTTTGATCCCCTTACTTGTACCCCGTCTGTTTGTCCTTCCCCGAGATTCATGACTTTGCACTCCAGGAGCCATTTGTCAGACCAGGCTTGCAGCCTGTCCAGATCCCCTTGTAATCCTACCTGACCCTCGTCCGCTTGTATTCTCATTATTTTCACATCATCAGCTAACTGGGACACCTCTGAATCTATTCCTTCAATCATATCATTCACATATACATGAAATAACACCGGACCCAGGACTGACCCTTGTGGAACCCCACTTGACACATGCGCTCACTCTGAGACCTCATCACATACCAACACTCGTTGTTTCCTTTCTGTCAGGTATTCCCTGATTCATTGCAGTGCTTTCCCTACTATTCCTGCCTGCTCCTCTAGTTTTTGAACCAGTCTCTTGTGTGGTACTGTGACGAAAGCCTTCTTACAGTCCAAAAAGATGCAATCTACCCACCCATCTCTCTCTCCTGCCTTACTTCTGTTACCTTGTCGTAGAACTCAGTAACACTGGTCTGTAGTTTAATCCTGCCTGTCTGTCTCTTAAAAATTGGACTATATGTTCTGTCTTCCACACCTTAGGCAGTTGTCCCGTTTCCATAGATTTACTGAAGATTGCAGCTACCTGCACACACAGTTCCTCAGGATCTATGGAGAGATGTTATCTGGGCCCACTGCCTTCGAGGTATTTAGTTCACCTACCAGTTTCTTCACCTTCTCCTTGGTTATGTGCAGTGTGTCCAGCAGTTGCTGATGCACCCTATTACCTCTGTTTGCTGGAAGCATTTCTGTTTACACTGTGAATACTTCTCTAGATCTTGTGCTAAACTCTTCACATATTTCCTGGTCACCACTCTTTGTGAGTTTCCCTCCTTCCTTCCTCAGTCTGATTTCTTGGTCCCTGACTGTTGTTTTTCTCCTGATGTGACTATAACATCTTTAAGTCAGAGTTGGATTTTGATGCTATGTCATTCTCGTATTGCCGCTGGGCCTCTCTTCTAATCCATGCATATTCGTTTCTGGTTCTTCTGCTTAACTCCTTGTTTTCTTAAGTTCTCTACCTTCTATACTTTTTCCATGCTCTAGCACACTTCCCTGTGGCCTAGTTACACCTACAGGTAAACCATGGGATCACTCTGGTCTTCCCAATTTTTTGTTACTCCTTGGTATGAACTCCTCTGCCTCCCTGCACTTTGTGTGTGTGTGTACTCACCTAATTGTGGTTGCAGGGGTCGATTCACTAGTCCTGGTCCCGCCTCTTCACTGGTTACTACTAGGTCACTCTCCCTGCTCCGTGAGCTTTATCATACCTCTTCTTACACTGGACGCAGAAATCACCACAAACTCACCTCTGACTTGCTGAAATAGCCGTGCTGAGCTGAACAACAACAGCAGAACATGCTGGTAAGGCTGAGCACGTGACTTGAACAGCGTGGGACGCTTTGTCGAATTTCTCGAAGAAATTCGACAAATTTTGGCCTGGATCCTGCTTGTACCTGTGTCTGGATGCTGAGATTTGCAGACATGACATCAGGATAACTCGTTGAGAGACGGATGCTTCTTGTGTAGGCTGATGAAGTGAAGACAACTTCATTCCTCTTCCTTCCCTCCTCGGGCAACACATCTGCTGTGACCGCCGCTGTCACCATTTATATACATGCATTGTTTATGTCTTCTTGCAGGCGGTGGTTGAAATGATAAGGCTTCGGAGGCTTCTTACTTTATTTGCAATAACGTGAGGGTACACAGGCAGTGTGTTTGTGCTCATGGCCCAGGAGCGAGGGAGAGAAGAGTAGGCCATGTTTACTCTAGGATGCCTGGACGAGAAGTGAGAGGGATGCAGGTCTGGGCAGACTGAAGTGGGTATGGGCCTATAGGTGGCAGCACGAGCCTGGCACGAAATATGAACTCAGCTGGCAGACAGCATAGGCTGTCTATGTAGACAGTACAGGCTGTCTACATTAAAGCTATGTATGGATTATGCCTCCACTACATCACTTTCCAGACTATTCCACTTCCTGACAACTCTGTGACTGAAGAAATCATTCCTAACATCGCTGTGACTCATTTGAGTCACAGAGATGGTGTGTCCCATCTCTTAAACATGGTGGTAAGTGGGTGTGGTGTGGTGGTTTGTGGTGTGATGGTTTGTGGTGTGGTGTGGTGTGATGGTTTGTGGTGTGATGGTTTGTGGTGTGGTGTGGTGTGATGTAGTGTGGTGTAGTGGTTTGTGTTGTGGTAGAGTGGGGTGTGGTGGAGTGGGGTGTGGTGGAGTGGGGTGTGGTGTAGTGAGGTGTGGTGTGTGTGAGTATATCTTAAGCTTTATTAACTAGCAGAAAAACTCTCAAGTCTCCCGGGATATGCTGCTTCACACCCGGAGACGTTGTTGCCATGAAGAACCTTCATTTATTAACCACTAGGACGTGCATGGGTGTGTGACTGTCTGCAGGTGAGTTACAAAATACTTTCTCCCACTAGACTCGCATATTACCACGCCCCTAAAGATGGGCCCGCCTCCACTTACGTCGGCTTTGCCCGAACACCCTAAATTATTACCAATTCCTGGTGGTTCTCAAAGTTTGTTTTTATACATGCTTTAAGCAAAGAGAATCGAATTATCTCGTATTGAAAATCAGCCTCCTGATTCCTAAATTCCCAAGAGTCCCCAGATGAAGTAGGTCTTCTTGGGGTTCTGTTAACGGTGTGAGGCGAGGGCAGGACTCGCCTCTTACTTTTACCTGGACCTACACAACCCTACCAACTACCCCTCGTTGATTTCACGCCCACTAGTTTCTCGCTGATGCCACGTCTTCGATCTGTTGTTAATCCCATGGGCGTTAGCATTACTTTAATGTCCACTTTAGGACACTACCTCATAGGTCGTTTGGGTATATATTTATAGTTTCACTTTAGGTGTACCTAAGTGCTTACGAAGCAGCTGTACTTATACAAATTTCAATACATAAAGCGAATAATCAAGCGCGATGGAAACAGAGCAACTACCAGACATCTGAAAAACTGCAAATGTGATCCCAATATTCAAAAAAGGACATCGAAGTGAAGCACTACTCGATAAACCAATCTCACTGACTTGAATAATGGCTAAGGCACTTACAAAGATAATAAGAAAGAAAATAGTTGAGCACTTTAAAAGAAATGGATACAAAAGAAACAACTAGCAGGGGTTCAAAGATAGCAAATCTTGTCTCACCAATTTCATTGTTTTATGACAATGACAAAAATAAAGGAGAGATAAATGACTGAGTAGACCTTTTTGCGTGATTACATCCGTTTACAAGAAAACTAAAGAAGTAAACCACCACTAAGAACAGATAGAAATCTTCTGCTTGGTAAAATCAAACACGGGGGGACAGTAGTAAGGCTAATGAATGCTATTTTACATAAAACCAACACTAAGGGCAGAAGGGTCATGCTACTGAATACAACATACAGTAAAAGTAACACTGAGGGCAGAGGAGTCCAGCTACTGAATATTACATATATCAACACTGAACGTAGCAAGCAATGCTACTGAATATTACATATATCCAACACTGAACGTAGCAACCAAAGCTACTGAATATTACATATATCCAACACTGAACGTAGCAAGCAAAAACTACTGAATATTACATATATCCAACACTGAACGTAGCAAGCAAAGCTACTGAATATTACATATATCCAACACTGAACGTAGCAAGCAAAACTACTGAATATTACATATATCCAACACTGAACGTAGCAAGCAAAACTACTGAATATTACATATATCCAACACTGAACGTAGCAAGCAAAGCTACTGAATATTACATATATCCAACACTGAACGTAGCAAGCAAAAACTACTGAATATTACATATATCCAACACTGAACGTAGCAAGCAAAACTACTGAATATTACATATATCCAACACTGAACGTAAGCAAACTACTGAATATTACATATATCCAACACTGAACGTAGCAAGCAAAACTACTGAATATTACATATATCCAACACTGAACGTAGCAAGCAAAGCTACTGAATATTACATATTCTCCAGCACTTAGATCAGCTGGGTAAGTCTACTGAATTTTATATACAAGCAAGCACACGGAGCAACAGGGTCAAGCTACTGAATATTGCATACACACTGGGCAGAAGGGTCAAACTGATGCATATTACATATGTTTGATTTGTCAGCTTATTTTATTGGTCAGTTCCCATCTTGTTGCTAACTCACTGACCAAACTTGTTATGCATGATAAGCGATTTCCAATGTGCAGGATGGGTGACATGATAGTTGCTGACTGCTAGGTTTAGTTTCACATTCTTGAAGGAAGAAGACTGGGAGGAGGGAGAAGTTGGAGGTGATGGTGAGGAGGGAGAGGATGGAGGTGATGGTGAGGAGGGAGAGGATGGGTAGGAAAAGAATAAAAATTGGGAGGACAAAAATTCGGAGCTAAAAACTGAGAAGAGGAGGAGGAAGATGCATAAAAGAGGTAAAAATGAGAAATCATGCGTCAGAGGAAGATTAAAAAAAGACAATGCATTATGTCCTCATCCTCTTCTGTCCCACTCTCTTCCTCCTATCACCATAACTTACATCTCCCTCTCCTCCTCCTTTTCCCACTCCCACCACCACTTCCCTTCCTTACCTGCATTAACCTTGACAATGCTTGACTGGTGTTGCTGACTGCACTGCAGTATACTGTGTTACTCTAATAAGCATATACTGAGGATGCAAATGCACACACATACATAGTGATGCAGCAGTTGTATAAAGTGGTTGTAAATATTTATATTTAGTACAAATAGCCACATACTAGTTGACATACAGAATGTATGTGTTGTGAAGACTTACTAATGTTTCGTAATAAAATGCATATATGCACATACAATTCGTAAATATGATATATATATATATATATATATATATATATATATATATATATATATATATATATATATATATATATATATATATATATATATATATATATATATAATATAATATACACGTATATATATATATATATGTGTGTGTGTGTGTGTACTCACCTAGTTCTCACCTAGTTGTGGTTGCAGGGGTCGAGTCATAGCTCCTGGCCCCGCCTCTTCACTGGCCGCTACTGGGTCACTCTCCCTGCGCCATGAGCTTTATCATACCTCTTCTTAAAGCTATGTATGGAGCCTGCCTCCACTACATCACTTCCTACACTATTCCACTTCCCGACCACTCTGTGACTGAAGAAATACTTCCTAACATCCCTGTGATTCATCTGAGTCTTCAACTTCGAACTGTGTCCCCTTGTTGCTGTGTCCCATCTCTGGAACATTCTGTTTCTGTCCACTTTGTCAATTCCTCTCAGTATCTTATATGTTGTTATCATGTCCCCCCTATCTCTCCTATCCTCCAGTGTCGTCAGGTCGATTTCCCTTAACCTCTCCTCGTAGGACATACCCCTTAGCTCCGGGACTAGTCTTGTTGCAAACCTTTGCACTTTCTCGAGCTTCTTCACGTGCTTGGCTAGGTGTGGGTTCCAAACTAGTGCTGCATACTCCAGTATGGGCCTAACGTACACAGTGTACAGGGTCCTGAACGATTCTTTATTAAGATGTCAGAATGCTGTTCTTAGGTTTGCTAGGCGCCCATATGCTGCAGCAGTTATTTGGTTGATGTGCGCCTCAGGAGATGTGCCTGGTGTTATTCTCACCTCAAGGTCTTTTTCCTTGATTGAGGTTTGCAGTCTCTGGCCCCCTAGGCTGTACTCCGTCTGCGGTCTTCTTTGCCCTACCCCAATCTTCATGACTTTGCACTTGGTGGGGTTGAACTCCAGGAGCCAATTGCTGGACCAGGCTTGCAGCCTGTCCAGATCCCTTTGTAGTTCTGCCTGGTCCTAGTCCGACTGAATTCTTCTCATCAACTTCACATCATCTGCAAACAGGGACACTTCGGAGTCTATTCCTTCCGTCATGTCGTTCACAAATACCAGAAACGGCACCGGTCCTAAGACTGACCCCTGTGGAACCCCGCTCATTACAGGTGCCCACTCTGACACCTCGCCACGCACCATGACTCGTTGCTTTCCTGATAGGAATTCCCTGATCCATTGTAGTGCCTTCCCTGTTATCTCTCCCTGGTCCTCCAGCTTTTGCACTAATCTTTTGTGTGGAATTGTGTTAAACGCCTTCTTACAGTCCAAGAAAATACAGTCTACCCACCCTCTCTCTCTCTCTCTCTCTTGTCTTACTGCTGTCACGCTGTCATAGAACTCCAGTAGGTTTGTGGCACAGGATTTCCCGTCCCTGAACCCGTGCTGGCTGTCGTTGACAAGCTCGTTCCTTTCTAGGTGCTCCACCACTCTTCCGATAATCTTCTCCATGACCTTGCATACTATACATGTCAGTGACACTGGTCTGTAGTTTAATGTTTCATGTCTGTCACCGATTTTAAAAATTGGGACTACATTTGCTGTCTTCCATACCTCAGGTAGTCGCCCTGTTTGGATAGATGTGTTGAAGATTGTTAGTGGTACATATTGCGCCTTTGCTCCCTCTCTCAAGACCCATGGAGAGATGTTATCCGGCCCCATCACCTTTGAGGTATCTAGCTCGCTTAGCAGCCTCTTCACTTCTTCCTCGGTTGTATGTATTGTGTCCAACACTTGATGGTGAACCCCGCCTCAAAGTCTTCGTGGAGTCCCTTCTGTCTCCACTGTGAACACTTCTTTGAATCTCATGTTGAACTCCTCACATATTTCGCGGTCGTTTCTTGTGATCTCCCTCCTTCCTTCCTCAGCCTGATTACCTGGTCCTTGACTGTTGTTTTCCTCCTGATGTGGCTGTACAACAGGTTCGGGTCAGATTTGGCTTTCGCTGCTACGTCATTTTCGTATTGCCATGTGTGTGTGTGTGTGTGTGTGTACAGTAGAATCTCTATTCGGATGCACCTTTATTCATAAAATCCAGTATTCGGGAAAAAAAGGTACCGATATTCGCAAATGTCACTATAGTATTTGGAACGACGCATGCTTTTGGAGCTCTTGTGATTCATTTGTTATTTTTGTATAACTTTGAGTTATATTTATTTTATTATTGAAAATAAATGATCATTTCCCCGAATAAGAATAGTGAAGAAAAAACCTAAAAGGAAAGCTGTAAGAACCACCACTGAACTAAAAAAGGAACTTATTTCAAAAGACGAAAATGGAATACGTCTTGTTGACCTAGCCAAGGAATATGGCATGTCAACATCTACTGTATTTTCTATTATAAAAAATAAAGGCGCAATAAAAAGTGCTAATGTAGCAACAGGAGTTAAATTTCTTGTAGGGTTCATGTATGAGTTATTGCTTGTACATGTTATTTTACAAGTTTAATTAACCAATATTCTGACTTAAATATGGCTTGTGAAGAGTAACTTTCCGGGTCTGGAACGAATTAATCCAATTTATATGATTTCCTATTCAAAAAATTGATCCAATATTCAGAACACTCTCAGGAGCCAATTAATTCCGAATACAGAGGTTCTACTGTATATATAAGTGTGTGTGTGTGTGTTAGGTGTATCTTAATACATAGTGGTGTACACACTTGGCGTCCATCCAGGACGGACTGAAAAGTCGTCAAGTTAAGGTTTCTATTCACTCGGTTAGTTGTGATGAATTGTGTAAGCTCTGAGTCAATGTAGAGTTGTATAATACATACACCTGAAGGATGTGAGCACGCAAGCTACTTCGTGATTACCAAATTCACATTCAGTGGCAGAAGCGTCTTGCCTAATAAATCGCACCATTTATCCCAAACTATCATTAATAATAATTATTATTGTCGTTATTATTACATCACAGTCAGTCTGTATACATCACTGTCCATTATCCTGGCGACAGTTGTCATGCAGTGGTGTTAACAAATTACTTCATAATGATATTCTAACCTCTCAGGTAATTATATTCAATGTATAAGAATAAAAAGTCAGAATACCGTGACTGGAAAAAGTCATAAATAACCCGCACTTAGAAGATAAACTTCATGAAGACGTTTCGGTCCGTCCCGGACCATTGTTCAGCTGTGACTTGACAATGGTCCAGAACGGACCGAAACGTCGTCATAAGTTCCTCTCCTAAGTGCAGGTTATTTGTGAACATATTCATGGTACTCTTTAAACTAATATAGAAAACTCGATGTTATATACAAACACAACATTGTTCTTTCGGGAGTGTAAAATTACAATACTCAGCTTTCTCGTGTTACCACCTATCACCGTAAGGCATTATAACCACCCTAATGATGATACAAACTCACACACAGTCGCATCTTAACATACCAAGGAATCATCCCCAGTCTTAAAGTATTTCGCCATGAGGGATTAGCAGCGAGGTGGAAGTGTTATTTATTAAGTGATGTTCTCATTTGTCTCGCCTACACTCTCTCCCAGCATCCTTGTCATCCAACCACTGTGTGGGATGATAAACATCTCTTAGTAAAGAAAGAGAGAGAGAGAGAGAGAGAGAGAGAGAGAGAGAGAGAGAGAGAGAGAGAGAGAGAGAGAGACAGAGACAGAGAGAGACAGAGAGAGAGAGAGACAGAGAGAGAGAGAGAGAGAGACAGAGAGTGAGAGAGAGAGAGAGAGAGAGAGAGAGAGAGAGAGAGAGAGAGAGAGAGAGACAGAGAGAGAGAGAGAGAGAGACAGAGACAGAGAGAGAGAGAGAGAGAGAGAGTGAGAGAGAGAGAGACAGAGAGAGAGAGAGACAGAGAGAGAGAGACAGAGAGAGAGAGAGAGAGAGGGACAGACAGACAGACAGACAAAGAATGTCAAAATTCGAAAGTTTAAAAATAATATCTTTCTTAGAGTCTATCTCGGTAATGTGTTAACATTTCATGAATACCTTTCTGGAAGAAGAGAGAAAACAGAAAGAAACCCAGGAATAAAATGTCTCTGGTGATGTCAATGCTATCCAGAGTTCAATCATATATAATAACATGAATACTTAACTATGAGATTCAGATGAAGATTCTTTACTTCTAATAACTGCATTACAACATCTACAACAATCAGAAAGCTCATAAAATGCATAGCATTTCTGGCAAAAATAGTCTAGCTATAAGAACTACATAGTTTGGTCTATTATTTTTAAGTCTATACATAGTATTAAGTAAGTAAAAATAAAGATACAAGCTACAACATAATTCATAAATAATTTAATTGTTTAATATTATGTTTAATTGTCTAGTTAAAAAAGGGTGAGCAGAACTAAATTATAAACTTTCAATACAATGTAATTTAAAGCAACATACATGGATATTAGAAGTAACGTACAATGATTATTCTATGTGAAATTATAGGTAAAACGCCTATGTCGGAATGAGGAGGATTTAAACATGTTACAGTATATGGGAGTAGAAATAAAACAAAAGCAGAAAGTACAGACGGAGGATTTGTGGATGAAAACTCAACAAGCAAGTTACAAGGTATGTCTGAAAATAGTTTTGCTTTCATGAAACACATTCGGGAAAGGAGGTGATTTTTAACAGTGGGTCTGAAACGATTTACAGACAGGCAATATTTGGAATCTTCTGGCAGGCAGCAGTCCAAATTTTTGGGCCTTTTATGAATATTGAGTTATTACTCAGGCTGAGACGTACATGGGATATATCTTGTGTCACGTGTGTGAGTTCTGTTGCAGTTTTCCATGGAGCGTTCTAGAATTAGGTTTATATTTGAATTGACTGTCCTGTATATACAGTAGGCATTTTAGTATGAGTGAATGATTTATACGAGTATGCTGAGTAAGGTTAAACTTTTGAAGTGTGAGGGGAGTGTCTTGTCTAGGACTTGCCAGTGACCATTCGTTCGGCATCTTTCTGTTAAGTTACTATTGGCTTTAGGTGATTTGTTGTAGTATATCCCAGGGCACAAATACCAAAGGTAAGTGTAGATTACAGAGCAGTGCAGTCAGTAATGTTGTATGAGACACATAGTAACGTATCTTAGATAGGATGAACACTGTTTTAGAAACCTTCTTGGTTATGTGCTAGATACGAGTATTGAATTATAAGTTGCTGTCATGGTATAGCCCTACGAATTTTCCCTCATTTTGTCTTACAATAACTGAATTATTTATTATTATATTTAACTGTACATTTGTAGCTATGTTTCCAAGCATCACGCAAAAATTTTTGTCAATATTAAGAGTAAATCTACTGGTAGTCATCTGAGAAACTGTATCTGAATGGGAAAAGCATTGAGAAGGTCACTGTTATAGATTAGGAAAAGCAGAGACCCAAGGACACTGCCCTGAGACCCTCCTCCTTCCCCTCCTCCCCCCCCCCCCTTTCCCCTTTTACAGATCGGGTTGATGAGGTTATGTCATTGATGGTGACATATTGGTGTCTGGTTAAGGCAGAACTTTAAGTACGCAAGGGTAGGACATGACTATACCAATTCAAACCAGGTCTTCCTGGTCAACATTTGTGACGTAATGTAGTGACAGTGGTGGTTCAGTTATGAAACAGAAAAGTGTTTCCTGACGTGGGTCGTCGTCAGTGATTAAGCAACCACTGGCTTACCAATGCTAGGTATTAGTGTTTAAGCAACCACTGGCTTACCAATGCTAGGTATTAGTGATTAAGCAACCACTGGCTTATCAATGCTAGCTAGATATTAGTGATTAAGCAACCACTGGCTTAAAAATGCAAGGTATTAGTGATTAAGCAACCACTGGCTTAATAATGCTAGGTATTAGTGAATTAAGCAACCACTGGCTTACCAATGCTAGGTATTAGTGATTAAGCAACCACTGGCTTACCAATGCTAGGTATTAGTGATTAAGCAACCACTGGCTTATCAATGCTAGGTATTAGTGATTAAGCAACCATTGGCTTACCAATGCTAGGTATTAGTGATTAAGCAACCACTGGCTTATCAATGCTAGGTATTAGTGATTAATCAACCACTGGCTTACCAATGCAAGGTATTAGTGATTAAGCAACCACTGGCTTACTAATGCTAGGTATTAGTGAATTAAGCAACCACTGGTTTACCAATGTTAGGTATTAGTGATTAAGCAACCACTGGCTTACCAATGCTAGGTATTAGTGATTAAGCAACCACTGAATTACCAATGCTAGGTATTAGTGATTAAGCAACCACTGAATTACCAGTGCTAGGTATCAGTAATTAGGCAACCACTTTTTTACCAGTGCTAAGTATCGGTGATTAGACAACCAGTTATACTGGTGGTTAAACAACCACTGGTATACCCAAGCCAAGATCACTACCACACTTTAAAAAAAAATCTCATTTTTGTATCCGAGAAGTCGGAATGAAATTATGTCAATTTCGATACATTTTTCATGACAGTCACAATGAAGCTGACAGAGAGAAATGTGACTGTCATGATCAGGAAAAGGAACAATATGATAGTACTATAAATTCTAGTACTGTATCTTATTATATCTGCAGCTTTTGTGGCCCTAACCTTCAATCCACATCCACAATGCATCACCAAATAAGCAAACAAATGCACACAAATGTGATCATATATGAAGCGGGGAAGGAAATATTTGTTAAAGTGGCCGGGGTAGCCCTGGTTGGGCCACCCCTGCCACAACATACACTGCAGACAAAACTCAAGACTTAAGCTGTCTCCCTTTGGCTACAGGTGTAAAAGCAGCACACTTATTGACTGATAAACTAGAATGTGGTGATTTACTTTATACTCATTGTGGAATATATATGTAATATCTATTAATGGTTGCGAGGATCATTGAGCCCTAGGCACGATCTGAGAACAGATCTCCCTAAAATGGAAAAGAAATATTACAGGTATAAGAACTACTAAGAAACATACAGAAAAATAAGATAATTGTATAGTAATTGTAAGCAGAAAAATTAAAATCACAATACCGTGGCTGGAACAATACACAAATGACCGCACAAAGACTAAGTCTTATGACGAAGTTCCGGTCGAAGTAGGACCGACACATTATAAGTCTGTCTCCTACGAGCGGGTTGTGTGTATTGTAAGAAGTAGTTTGTAAAATTTAACTCTTAATTTAGCGTTCATGATAAACGAAAGAATAGCTTTCAATTTAAAATAAAATTTTAACAACCATTAGAATGTAACGCCTTCACGAATTTACATGTGTGCCTTGTACAAAAATTAGACATGCACTGAGAAGCCTCTCCAATAGCAGAGCAGCTGGGTACGATTAGTTGCCTGCAGAAGCATACAAATATTCTCATGAATACCTCTTCAACTTGCTGAGCATATTAATGAATGTGTTGTATACCATATTATACACAACAGAAACTTGAATGTGTTCACTGTGTTTCTCGTAAGATAAATTTCCGTACAAAATTTAAAGCTACAAGATTATAGTAATTGCCACAACGTTGTCAAACGTCTTAAAAAGTTCTGACAGCCAACAGAACCCACGAAGCTGGGTCACCTTTACGTGGTGGCCGGGTTTGAGAAGCCTGGGCGCGTAGTTATCTACCGGGCAACCCAGTTTTCAACTAGACACCCGTGCAAAGTTTGGAAACTCCACATTTCGCTCTCCACGAGTACATGTATCTAATTTACCCATCTGTCATTGTGTGATACAACCCATTTTTCGGCCTTAATAATAAAGTTGCTCTTTAAACAACATTTGCTGACTTAGAGCCTGTGATTCGGAGCGAATTATGAATATTATTTCCACTGCGACTAATGAACCTATAATTCTTTTAATTATATTATGGTTATATATGTTATATGGCGGTAAATTAATTACAAGAGCAGAAAAATGTTGAGCTAGCAGAACATTTCTAATGACAGTGAATTAATAATGATGTTAGCTGCATTATGTTAAAAGTATTGAATAACCAACTTACGTATTTCTTACTTATTTAAGACAACAGAAAATGTGCATTCTAGCTCTAAAAATTACATTTATACAATAATATATCATTGGAATGCAATACCGACAAGTTTATGAATTAGACACGTACAACATCTGAGCATCTATATTGTGTAGATATTCGCCAACCAGTGGCTTTAACAACACAATACAGGGATATAAACGGAAAGGTGTATTAGAGGAGGTAATCAGCCTATCAGCATCACTGAATTATTTTCAGACGACAGTAGATAAGGTAAATAGTCCCTCAGCCTAGGAGCAGATGTTGAGCACCGTAGTTTTGAAGAATCTGCAGAACAAGCAGGAAGATAGGGACTTATATACAACCTACTTGCCAACCTCTTTTCCAAGTATTGGACATGACCTACTTCCATCAGCGGGTCCCGTTTGTTGGTTTATTGCTTTTAATATTCATAGATAATGTGAGGAATCACGAAAGCGCCGGCGCGCGTTCGTGCGTTCGTGCGCGCGTGTGTGTGTGTGTGTGTGTGTGTGTGTGTGTAAAAATATCACAGTGAAAATGAGAAGAAGAAACAAGCACATTTTAAATGTTAAACATTGAGGTGACACCTCACTTAGAGAAGGTGACAACACCTCACACAAACCCGTCCTGCACATATATTTCTCAACCATCAAGTCAAATTGTTCGTATGACAAAGAACACATTGTATTCTTGTGAAAAATATTTTTACCTTCAAGATTATGAACAATATTCTGGACTATTGTCAAGTTTATAAATACCAGAACAGAAATTTGAAATACGTTATGCTTAATTAGAGATGATTCCACAATAGTTCGTTGAACTGAAGAATCAGAGGGAAGTAATTCTTTGGTATTAGTCCAATCTACACAATGGCCTGTATCTCTCACATGAACGAACAAAGAACTGGACTCTTGTCCAGTAGTTATTGCATAATTATGTTGTTTAACTCTGGTTTCAAAATATTTGCCAGTGTCATAAATAAAAGTTACCACAACTTGTAAAAGGGATGGAGCTTTAAATTCGTAGGGTCATACAACTATGGCCGGGTAGAGACTATCACTGTTCCCTTGCTGGAGGTCTCAAGTTCGATCCTTTAGCGTATCACAAAATTTGGTTTCCTCTACCAATATTACCTCCCTTCTTTGTGTCCTCTTCCCACCTACCTCATCATCTTCACATATTCCAAAACACTCCCAAAATTAATCTAGCTTTCCAAGTTTCCATGTCGTCAGTCATTCTGAGGCGACTCTGCAGGGAGGCCGTCACTTCCACACCCATAATAGAAAACACAAAAAGCTTTTCTTGGCAAGAACAAAGTGCGATCAAACAGAGGTGAGCGCAATATGGTGTGGGGTGAAGGGTTCAGCTGGGGTCGGAGAGTTCACGCACTGCCCGTCCCGAAAGACAATACAGACTCTCATGTGAAGTTAACGTTTGCCTACACCGAAGATAGCAATAGCTGTCTACCATCTAACATTAAGACGTAGGCAGGCCCTAATACAAGAACAAGCCAAGACCAGCTTGAACCGTTCGCGTGGATCTCTTGGACAAAATGCATTAACCAGATTCAATGTTTAACTGCTTCAGATAAATGTATTATGTGGCTTAGAGAAACTTTGCAGGACTGGTCCTAGGATATCTCAGTGCAGCTGTCTTAAAGCCTTAAATGTGATGGTCTTATATCAATTGGGAGGACGTAGGGGGTACGATGAACAGCGGACGGATAGGTTACCAAAATGTGTAGTAATGTCAGGAAAATAATAAATGATTCAGCTGAAGATGCCTAAGAGCTTCTGGAAAATAGGTAACGAAAAACTGCTGGAGAAACCGAACTAGACAGCCAACGCAGAGCTGTCGAGGACTATTTTAAGGCCAGTCATATTATCCCCGACAAGATAATGCATGTGGCAGTGACAGAGATAAATACCCTGCAAGTCTTCAGTAAACTCTATGTTAATTTACCATTAGTGCCAGACTGTTCCTGAGATACGAAATAAATAAAGCTATCTGCTGATGGATACAAACTGAAATATTACACGACGTTTACGAATAAACGGAATTTGGCGAAGAACACCTGATGCATGATAAACAGGAGAGTTGGACAGTAATAGGAGGTTAAGAGAACGCAGATGGTTGTATACACTTCGTCCTGACACCCGCCTTCTTCTCAAACCCTCACAACCTTTCACGATCTTTGTTCAAACAACACATCAAATACTGTTTGATGTAACTGGAGATGGACATTCATAGCCTTAATAATGATAATCCATACTGGTCACTGTATGTCAAGTAAGTGATGACCCTTCAACTATGGCGGGGCGTGACCCGATGATCACCAGCACCTCACACACGCTAGATTTTATCCATTAAATACTATCTTAAATGGCTAATAAATAAGGGCAGCGAAGAGGTCTACTATCAACACATAGTAAGAGACATCCATCCATCCTCCTGACGTTTGGCTACTACTGGCCACTTCGTATTCCGCGCCAGTGGTAAATTATGTTTTACCTTCTGCAAGACCCCAGACCCACTCCACCCTCTACATCTGACTGCCACACCTGTTGCAAAATGTACCCAGTGCAATGAATAAATGTCAGAACACACATAATTTGCTTTATTTTACACAGCATACTTAGCCAAATTTCTGTGTCATTGGGATTAAAATATATTATTTTGTTATTACATAAGACTGTTTCAAGCTATCCAGTAAGTTTAATAGTAATACTTCAAACATTCAAATTTTAGCTACTCTTTCCTTCCCTGATCAAACCTGATTACCTCCAGGGTGCTGTATAGATCCTACAGGTTTAGCGCTTCTCCATGAATATAATAATAATATATAACAAAATAAATTCATAAAATGAGTGCTGCTTTATAAAGAAGCTACATGACAAGCAATGAACTATAGCACATTATGAAATTATCTAGCGTACGCTAATTAATGTTTTTTCTTAATTTACTGTGAATTTCTGAAACAACCATACGTAGTAGGAACAATTCTCTATGGTGTTCCACTTTCAGTCTGTGAATTTTTCAGCTGAAACAATGCTTAACGCTTCTGTTGTTTACATATTATTTACTCGACTCCCATCCCTACTAAATCATCGAGTTTGACCATACTTTTGGCTTTGTTGAATGCCCCTCTCTGATTAACGCAAGTTGAGTACTGTATATCACATTATAAATGGTATACAATAAGTAAGATACATGAAGAATTAAGACACATGTGCAATATCTGGGTATCTTTATAGACGTTTCCCCAACCAGTGGCTTTATCAACATAAATTCAAGGACATAATTGGAAGACAGTAGAACTATATACACTATATACAATAGATAGTTCTACTGTCTTCCAATTATGTCCTTGAATTTATATTGATAAAGCCACTGGTTGGCGAAACGTCTACAATAAAGATACCCAGATGTTGCACGTGTGTCTAATTCTTCATATCGTCGGTACTGTATACCATACACGTACAACTAGGTATCTTTATTGAAGAAAAGTTTCGCCTGAGCTGCAGTAGAATATAGGGATGAATTACATTCAGGTAATCTGTTCATCAGTCTTGATGGAAGAAATCCTGGAGACAAGACAAGGTGGAGAGGTAGTTCCTCAGCCTTGCTGGACAACCTCTTAACCTAAAACAAATGCATGAGATCAGAGAAAATTCATTCCTGTATTCGACTGATGAAGCCTGCAGCGTAGGCGAAACGTTTCGCCCATAAAGATACTTAGTGTTGCACATGTGCGTACTGTGCTTTACTATAAATGCCTCCCAGCATACATAAGGGCGATTACCAATAAACCCTTGGCTGTCTTCAAGAGGGAGCTGGACAGACACCTAAAAGTCAGTACCTTAACAGCCGGGCTGTGGCTCGTAACAGCCTGTTAGATAAAAGTGCACAAGTGCAAGTAATGTGACATTACTTGCACTTGTGTCCTTACAGCTTTGTCAAGCCGTTAGTAACGGCTTGACAAGAATAAAAATGATTTGGAAACAAGACTGAAGATGGAAGGGGAAAAATGAAAATAGAAGGTGAACAAAATTGAAGATGGAAAGGGAAGTAAAATGAGGATGAAAGGGAAACAAAAATGAATATGGAAGGGAAACAAAATGAAAATGGAAGGGGAACAAAATGAAGATGGAAGGGGAACAAAATGAAGATGAAAGGGGAATAAAAATGAAGATGAAAGGGGAACAAAAATGAATATGAAAGAGTAGCAAAATTGAAGATGGAAGGGGACAATAAGGAAGATAGAAAAGAGGGGAATAAGAATGAAGATGGAGAAAAGGTGGGGAACAAGGAGGAAGATGGGAGGAAAGGAGGAAAATAATAAGTAAACTAGGAAAGAGGGAGGGTTGTAATGGCACTATAACTAGGTGTGGGAAAGGACTAGATACGCAGTTGACGCTCCTAACACTTGTTGACGCTACCTGGAGGTCGTTCCGAGAGTCAACGTTCCGGAGGTCCTATCCTTGACCAGGCCTTCCGGTGGATCAGGGCCTGCTCAATCAGGCGGTTACTGCTGACCGCACGCAATCGAACGTGCGAACCACAGCCTAGTTGATCGCGTATTGAAATATCTGTCCAGTTTCCTCCTGAAAGCAGCCATGGGGTCTATTGATAATTTCCCTTATGCATGGTGGGAGGCTATTGAACAATCTTGGGCCCTGCACACTTACTGTGTTTTTCTTAGTGTACTCATGGCGCCCTTTCCGAGTCTTGTGCTTTCGTAAAGTTATTTCTGTGTGTAGATTTCGAACCAGTTCCTTTAGGATTTTCCAGGTGTAGATTATGATGCATCTGTCAAATCTTTTGAGTATCTTGTACATAACACAGATGACTTCACATCTTGCGTATCACATAACACTAATATATTTATAAAGAAGTACTAAATTTGTAAGGGTCATTAGAGTGCCTGGGAATGGAAGATAATTATGTTTGACCCGAGGAAAGGGAAGATAGCTCCAATTCCTTTCACCAGCATCAAGACACTCCACTTAAAAGATCACATTCGCGTCATTTACAGCAGCTACCGTAATACAACCTACTGCTATGGTCATAATAATGAAAACATGTCCAGAACGATGGAGAGAAAACACAAGTGGCCAGCAGCAGACTATACAGGGAGGGGAGAACAGTTAGGGCACGAAACGCCATTCAGAGAGACAAGGACAAGGCCCAGGTACTCGTGGATGAAATCAGTAATGTCTCAACATGAGTGAGGGGGAAAAATAAGTCAATCGTTTCAAGCTGCCATATCTATTATCTGAAGACCTTTAGTGAGTTACCTTGAAGAAGCAGGTACTGACTTGTGTGATGTTGATACAGTCGTAACATGCTTTCTCGCTTTTAATTTGCGGTTGTTCAGAAATGTAGTTAATTTTTTTATTAAAATATTATCTACATCGAATAACACTGATATCAATCACTGAATCATTGATTCAATACAAGCATATCTATCACCAAAGCTTGGCTTTGGGGTCTCTCAAGGAAGTGAAGCAGCGGTTCATGCAACAAGGGCGTATATCGACAACCTGCCTAAGGACATTGCAGTGGTTAAATTAGATTTCAAGAATGCATTTAATCTCCTGAAAAGAGACGTGGTATTAACAGCTGTACAAGAACATTTCCCAGGTCTCTTCCCTTTTGTTTCAGCTGGATATAGCAAGGAATCAATGATCCTGTCTGGAGAGCATGAAATCACATCATCAGAGGGTGTCCGGTAAGGGGACCCTCTCGCACCATTTCTCTTCTGTATAGCTGTTAGGGAAATCACAGTCAGACTGACCAGTGAGCTAAACATCTGGTTCTTGGATGATGGCACACTAGCAGGTACAAAGGAGTCCCTTGTAGATGATCTTACACAGGTGATGACACGGGGACAGGAAATGGGTCTCATCCTGAATCCATCCAAATGTGAAATCATCTCAGTCAATTAACAAGTGATAGATGCAGTGATATCAAAACTACCAGGAGCAACAGTCATTGCCCCTACAAATAGTGTCTTGCTTGGAGCACCTCTGGGAAGCGATGCCATTGACACAATTCTCAGAAAGAAACTGGAAGAATTGAGGAGAATGGAACAACGAATAGGCAATCTTGACACCCATGATGCCTTGTACCTTCTCACAAAATGCTTGAGTCTGCCCAGGTTGACATTCCTAAGATGTGCTCCTTCATATGATAACCCTATACTGCACGAATATGACAGTATCCTGAGGCAGATCCTTACTCTAGAAGATGGGCAGTGGGACCAAGCTACACTCCCGGTCAGACTAGGAGGCACTGGCGTCCGCAAGTCATCACAGATTGCTCTACCTGCTTTCCTGTCTTCATGCATTGTATCCAGAGGGCTTGTAGCAGCGATTCTCCCTGAACATCTTAGGGACAAGATTGGAATCCATGACTTAAAACTCGTCGACGTAGCCAGGATCTGGGATAATCTAACGGGCTCTGAAACCAGGCCTTCTCCCCCCAA
>WNWK01016837.1:42500-43893 GCA_009830355.1 Cherax destructor
AGGGTGTTGGGGAGAGGGGTGGATTAAATTATGGAGAATTAAATGCAAAATGGGAGTTGACACAGTTACTTTTGCTGATGATAATGTGCTTATGGGAGATTCTAAAGAAAAGTTGCAAAGGTTAGTGGACGAGTTTGGGAGAGTGTGTAAAGGTAGAAAGTTAAAAGTGAACATAGATAAGAGTAAGGTGATGAGGGTATCAAACGATTTAAATAAAGAAAACTGGATATCACATTGGAGAGAGGGATTATGGAAGAAGTAAATGTTTTCAGATATTTGGGAGTTGACGTGTCAGCGGATGGGTTTATGAAGGATGAGGTTAACCATAGAATTGATGAAGGAAAAAAAGGTGAGTGGCGCGTTGAGGTATCTGTGGAGACAAAAACGTTATCCATGGAGGCAAAGAAGGAATGTACGAAAGTATAGTGGTACCAACACTCTTATATGGGTGTGAAGCATGGGTTGCAAATGCTGCAGCGAGGAGGAGGCTGGAGGCAGTGGAGATGTCCTGTCTAAGGGCAATGTGTGGTGTAAATATTATGCAGAAAATTGGGAATGTGGAAATTAGGAGAAGGTGTGGAGTTACTAAAAGTATTTGTCAGAGGGATGAAGAGGGTTGTTGAGGTGGTTTGGTCATTTAGAGAGAATGGATCAAAGTAGAATGACTTGGAAAGCGTATAAATCTGTAGGGAAAGGAAGGCGGGTAGGGGTCGTCCTAGAAAGGTTGGAGGGAAGGGGTAAAGGAGGTATTGTGGGCGAGGGGCTTGGACTTCCAGCAAGCATGTGTGAGCGTGTTAGATAGGAGTGAATGGAGACGAATGGTTTTTGGGACATGACGATCTGTTGGAGTGTGAGCAGGGTAACATTTTGTGAAGGGATTCAGGGAAACCAGTTAATTGATTTAGTTGGACTTGAGTCCTGGAAATGGGAAGTAC
Organism: Cherax destructor; assembly: GCA_009830355.1. Taxonomy (NCBI): domain Eukaryota; kingdom Metazoa; phylum Arthropoda; class Malacostraca; order Decapoda; family Parastacidae; genus Cherax; species Cherax destructor. The sequence continues at coordinate 43,436 of WNWK01016837.1, forward strand.
AATGCCTGCACTTTAAAGGAGGGGTCTGGGATAGTGACAGCTGGGAGGGACAATTCTCAGCTGTCGTATCTGAGCTCTTCTGCAAAGACAGTGATTATGTATGAGTGTGGTGAAAGTGTTGAATGATGATGAAAGTATTTTCTTTTTGGGGATTTTCTTTCTTTTTGGGTCACCCTGCCTCGGTGGGAGACGGCCGACTTGTTGAAAAAAATATATATATATATATATGCAAGACAACCACTATGAAGGTGTGGTCTTTGTTAGTATGATGTGACTGTGAGATGTACTCTTACCCCTTTATAAGCCTTCTTGTCATGTTTCCTTTTATAGTTCCTTGATAATGTGAGTAGTCAAGAAAGCGCTTGGAATTCCTCTATTTTTCATAGTGGTTTGTTGCATATTTGATATCACCTTTTACTATCTTTTATATATATATATATATATATATATATATATAT
>WNWK01016838.1:0-43891 GCA_009830355.1 Cherax destructor
AAGGCACTTAGCTGACCGGGAGATACTGTAGATATGTAGACTTCTATGATGTAGGAGCTGGTAACGGGGTCGGTCTGGAGGCTGTTTGCTTGCTTGAAGCATTTCTATAACATCTAACGATAAAAATTACGGCACACCGCCTGCTCACCACTTGTCGGGGTGGGTCTTGGGAGAATATAGGAGGTCAAAGATACCCTTGTTGGATGGTTACGGTATATTTACAGGGAAGGAGGTCCAGCACACCGTCTGTCTCCCCTTTGTAGGTCAACGTTAGTGAGGCCGCCTGCCTATGATGGGGCTGTGCACATGCGCGAGCCTCTGACGCCAGCGGGTACCGGACGTCACACGCAAAGGGACCAGTTTTATAAAGATACACTAAACAAGTGTATATATGTATACTGACACGACACATATTTAATTTTCCTTGTCAGTTAGATGCTCAGAGTTTTTTAAAGGGACCAATCTTATTCAATTCTGTTCTATAAACTTGAAAAAACTTTTAGGTTATTCCGAATCCCTGAATTTAATTTCATAGTCCCGTTTTACCCTTTTCTTTTTCCCCTTTCTAACGTCCCTCCAAGTCAATATATTGATTCATAAGATGACCCCTTCCTCTTTTGATGCGCCATAAATTCCTTTCCCTGCCCAAAAAGATATTTGAACCTATTATTCATCCTTTTGAGTCATTTCTATTCAATCTAATTTCTTTATACAGGATAAATAGTTTTTGGGAGTATGTATAGTGTTTAAAAAGCAGTCATATCGATAGCTTGCTTCGTTTCCCCAGTCAACAGATGATAAGTATTCTCTAAGCCCACTGTTATCTTCTAAACGAAAATCTGGGATCATTACTAAGTTGTTCCTACTATCATATTTCTATTCAATGCTAAAGGTAATTGATTTTTGGTCGCTTGAGCTGAGTTCTTCCGTAATTTCTAAATTATTAACAAAGGGTTTTTGTTGCCAGAACCAAGTCAAGCGGTTATTTCTCTTGTAGGTTCTGTCACAAACTGATTCAAAAAACAATCCTGAACTACTTCTAAAAGTCGCTAGATACTAAATTCCCAGTCAAAATTCCAATCAATCAGACTAAAGTTAAAGTCCCCTAGAATTACTACGTTTTTGTGCCTTGTGGCCTTAACAATTTCCTCCCAAAGTATCTCCCTTGTCCCTATCTACGTTTGGAGGACAGTATATGAACACTTAAGATCAATTTTTCAAAAGCCTCCTGAAAATTTTATCCAGACAGACCTTGTATGCTATTTCAGACTTTATACCAGTTTTTATGCAACAATTTAAACAATCTCGACATAGAGTGCCACCCCACCCTTCTTACCGATACTTCTGTCTACTTGAAACAATTTAAAGTCTGAATGTAAATTCAGCAGGCATGTCCGATTTTTCTATTAAACCACATCTCAGTTATGGCAAAAACATCAATGTTACCTGACCTTCAACTAATCTCAATTCGTCCATCTTATTTTTCGCACAACGTGTATTAGTATAAAATATGTTTAGAAAACCCCCCTTTCTCTTTTCTTTTCCTGGTGATTTCCTGTTTCTTCATTATACGTGTACCTATTACTGTCCCTGTCACCTAGTGCCACCGGGTTTCCAATATTCTCCAATAACTCTACCTCATTCTGCCTATTACTGATTTCCCTAAAACTCACACTATCGTTACACTGAGAATACATTGATTTTCCACAAAAACCCATACCACTTTCTATTTCTAGTTTAAAGACCTAACAGCTCCCTCAACTTCGTTGGCCAGTGATTCCACCCTAAACCTAGATAAGTGAACCCCATCCCTGGCATACATGTCATTTCTATCATAGAAGAGGTCCCAGTTGTCTATGAATGTTACTGAATTTTCCTTACAATGTTTGTCCAGTCAGCAATTGACTCGACTCCAATTGCCCTAGACAACCATTCATTTCCAACTCCTCTCCTGTGCAAAATGCCACATATCACAGGGTTCCCACCCTTCTTCCTAATTATCTCTATTGCTGTCCTATACTTGCTAATCAGGTCTTCACTCCTAAGTCTGCCAACATCGTTGCCTCCTACATTGACAACTGGGACCACTTCTACAGTAGAAATGACATGTATGCCTGGGATGGGGTTCACTTATCTAGGGCAGGTGTGGGTTTTCCTAGCTCAGTTGAGGGTGTTGTTTGGACTTTAAACTGGATTAGTTAGAGATTGTGTTTAGAAATGGAAAATAATGAGTATGGATATATTGACTTAGGCCTTGATTTTATGAATCTTAATAATAACATGGACAGAAACAGGTATAGTGGAAGAACAGAAATCAGCAGGAGAGAAGCGAGAAGGGAGGTTTTCTAAATATTTTTATACTAATAGTCGTAGTGCGAGAAATAAGATGGACGATTTGAGATTAGTTGCAAGTGCGGTAATATTGATGTATTTGCAATAACTGAGACGTTCTTTAATTTGAAAATCGGACATGCCTGCTGAATGTCACATTCAGGATTTTAAACAGATTCAAGTAAACAGAAGTATCGGAAAGGGGTGGGTGGCACTCTATGTCCGTGATCATTTAAATTGTTGCAAAAAACGGGTATAAAGTTTGAAATAATACATTCAGAGTCTGTCTGGACAGAACTTTCAGAGGGTATAAAAATTTAATTTTATGCGTGATATACCGTCCTCCAAACTTAGATAGGGAACAAGGAGAATACCTTGGGAGGAAATTGTTAAGACCACAAGGCACAATAACGTAATTCTAGGGGACTTTAATTTTAGTCAGATTGATTGGAATTTTGACTGGAATTTTGAATCTAACGACTTTTTAGAGGTAGTTCAGGATTGTTTTTTGAAACAGTTTGTGACAGAACCTACAAGGGAAATAACCTGTTTGATTTGGTTCTTGCAAACAAAGAACCCTCTCTCATTACATTGGTAAATGCTCTAAACTTCAGAACACCCGTGACTTAACCTGATTCCTTCCTATCTTCTCTTCCCCCTTCTCCTTTTTTCTCCTATGGGTTTTCCTTTCTTTCTTTTATTTTGCCTTGTATTTTCCTTCATTTTTTCGCTTTTCTTCCCTCTCGTACCACCCTTGCGGGCCGCTAGCCTCATTGCAGTGCTCCTTCCCATATGACTTTCTCCTCTACTACCATTACTACTACTACTACTTCCACTACTCCATCATTACCCACTCTCTTGTACCCTCCCTGTCTGCCTGCCTATAAATACCCTTCCTCTGTCTCTGTGTGTTAGTGTGACTTGTAAATGGTCCAAGTCGGGCCGAAACGTCGTCGTAAGCTCCTCTCTTTTATATGTGCGGTTGTGTGTGTAAAGAAACCCTTGTTAATAATTTAGAAAGTATGATAGTAGGAACAACTCAGTAACGGTCCCAGATTTTCAGTTAGCAGATTTCAATGGGCTTAGAGAACACTTATAATCTGTTGACTGGGGTAACGAAGAGAGCTATTAATATGACAGCTTTCTAAACACTATACATGCTCCCCAAAGAACATTTATCCCATATAAAGAAATTAGATCGAATAGAAATAACCCAAAATGGATAAATAATAGGCTCAAATATCTTTTAGGGCAGAAGAAAGGAATTTATAGGCGCATCAAAAGATGTGAGGGTCATGTTATGAATCAATATAGTATTGACATTAAGAGGGACGTTAAAAATGGAATAAGAAAAGCTAAATGGGACTACGAAATTAAAGTTGCTAGGGATTCGAAAACTAACCCAAAAGTTTTTTCCAGATTTATAGAACAAAAGTTAGAGATAAGATAGGTCCCCTTAAAAACAACTCTAGGCATCTTACTGACAAGGAGAATGAAATGTGCTCGATTTTCAATAATTATTTTCTCTCGGTTTTCACACAGGAAGACACTTATCAATTTCCAAGTAATTAATTTTTATAGTGGGCCTGAAGAAGATAAATTATGTAATGAATGAAATGGTTATGAAGCAAGTAGACCGACTGAAACAAAATAAATCGCTGGGTCCTGATGACCTTTTCTCAAGGGTTCTTAAGCAATGCAAAATGGAACTCTGTGAACCGTTAAGTAATAGTATTTTAATTTATCTCTTCAAACAGGTGTAGTGTCTGATGGCTAATGTAATTCCTATTTTTAAAGCAGGGGACAAGTCATTACAGTCAAATTACCACCCAATAAACCTGACCTCAATTGTAGGCAAATTACTAGAGTCAATTTTAGCTGATATTATAAGAAGCCATCGAGATAACCATAATTTTATTAATGATACTCAGCATGGATTCACGAGGGGCCGTTCCTGCCTAACTAATTTATTAACTTTCTTCAGTAAAGCTTTTGAGGCTGTTGATCACGATAAAGAATTCGATATTGTTTATTTAGACTTTAGTAAGGCTTTTTAGAGTATCGCATCAGAGACTCTTAAGGAAAGTGGCAGCTCATGGCATTGGGGAAAAAGTGCTGTTATGGATCGAGCCATGGCTCACCAATAGGAAGCAGAGAGTCTGCTTAACTGGGGTTAAATCCGATTGGGGATCTGTAACAAGTGGCGTTCCACAGGGATCAGTTTAGGCCCATTGTTGATTATATATATATAAATGACCTTGACGAGGGAATTACTAGTGATATGAGCAAATTCGCAAATGACACGAATATAGGTAGGATAATTGATTCAAACGTAGATGTTATGGAAATTCAGGAGGATTTAGACAAACTCAATTCCTGGTCAGAAAAGTGGCAGTTGCTGTTCAATGTAGATAAATGCAAGGTTCTGAAGTTCGGGAGTGTCCATAACCCTAGCACTTATAAGTTAAATAACGTAGAACTTAGCCATACAGATTGTGAAAAGGACTTGGGGGTTATGGTAAGAAGCAACCTTAAACCAAGACAACAATGCCTAAGCATCTGTAATAAGGCAAACAGATTACTGGAATTTATATCATGAAGTGCAAGCAACAGAAGTTCTGCGGTTATATTACAGCTTTATACATTATTAGTAAGGCCTCACATAGATTACACAGCTCATTTCTGGTTTCCATATTACAGAATGGATATAAATCCATTGGAATGCATAGAATGACTAAATTAATACATAGCATTAGAAATCTTCTGTATGAAGAAAACCTCCCTTCTCTTTTCTCTTCCTGCTGATTTCTGTTCTTCCACTATACCTGTTTCTGTCCATGTTATTATTAAGATTCATAAAATCAATGCCTAAGTCAATATATCCATACTCATTATTTTCCATTTCTAAACACATTCCTCTAACTAATCCCAGTTTAAAGTCCTAACAACACCCTCAACTGAGCTAGCAAGAAAACCCACACCTGCCCTACATAAGTGAACCCCATCCCTGGCATACATGTCATTTCTACCGTAGAAGTGGTCCCAGTTGTCAATGAATGGTACTGCATTATCCTTACAGTGTTTGTCCAGCCAACAATTAATACCAATTGCTCTGGAAAACCATTCATTTCCAACACCCCTTCTTGGTAAAATGCCACATATAACAAGGCGCCCTCCCCCCCCCTTTCTTCCTAATTATGTTTATTGCTGTTCTGTATCTTCTAACTAAATCCTCACTTCTACACTTACCTACATCATTGCCTCCAGCACTGAGGCAGATGATAGGATTTATCCCATTACAGTTCATGATGTTGTCAAGCCGTCTAACAATATCCTACATCCCAGCCCCAGGAAAGCAAGCCCTCTGTCCCCTACTCCTATCCTTCGAGCAGAAGGTTCTATCCATATACCTAACCTGGTTATCCCCAACAACAACGTTTTTGCATTCCTTGGTGTCGTTCGCCGTGACGTTCCCAGTATTCGATTCACAGTCATTGGGTAGCACGGAGAATGGGTTCGATGTTCCCACAACAGTTTCCTGGAACTTCGTTAATTGTACCTCTCCATCCATCCTCTTGATCCTTAACTTTCTCCCATGCATTCCAGCCACTGCCCTGAGATGAGAGGGGCGAAAAGGCAGTAAGGACGAGTATTGCTTGTTTATCAGTCTTTTCAGCCATCACAATGTGTCTTATACTGACGCTATTTTTACTAATAAGCTCTATTTGCTTATACCATTTATTAAATAATAATAATAAAGACGGCCATAATAATATTATTTGTATATTATACCGGAGGGTATGATTTACGCCAGTTTCTGACTATAAGAGAACGGTTTTCTGTTACCTCCGGTAGCACTAGAGAAAACGTACTTTTACCACGGAAACAATAAGAAATCACTTGCATTGCATAGAAAAGCCCAAAGAAGTGCGATTTTCGAGAAATATTTTTGACGTAATGAGGTGGTCTGCGCGTTTGCTCGAATTTCTGGAAACTAAGATTTTGGCCTATTGCTTCATCCTGTGCCATTATTAATGATTAGATTGAAGTGATTTTCACAGACAATATAAAGATAAATGTGTTTGAATTTATTATAAACGGACATTTGGAATATCTCAAATATTTTTTATTTTGGGGGGAGTTACAAACGTGCCAAATGTATTTTTTTCGGCATGAAGATAAGCTATCCTACATTTATTTCGAACATAATATATTCAGATTAGACGTATTCTATGACTGGGGAGTGTCCGCAGCGCCGCTCATACCGCCAGACCGGAACAGGATGCTGCCATATGTCATAATTATTATTTTTTTCTCAGTTGTTTGTTGGCCGATCTTATTGAAACTTTGTCACATTCCATTACATATATGCTTCTAAACGTACACCAAAAGAAATAAAATCGGACTAGTTTTCGTGTCCGTGTGCGAAGATCTGGGAAGACGGGAGAGACTACTCGGATAAATCATTGCGATAGAGAACACCCCCAGGATTCTTCGATATATTTATAGAACATAGCAGAGGAGACATCTGTGTTAGTTTACGCACAGATTTACGCCGTTATTGTTCTTCGTGGGCTATGTTTTCGCTTGGGATTATATGTCTGTGTTTGTTTACGCACAGATTAGTGTCGTTTCTCGTGAACATTGTTAAGTGCGTCAGAGTCGTGAGCCACGTGAGGGTGGCTAAGGGCTCCCTCCGGGGACCTGAGCCTCACAGCCCTGAGCCCCGTGTGGGAGGCTGTGAGGTCACAGTCTGCAGCTCAGCTGCTGGTTCAGTCCCCACACCTACAGTCACCATGTCAGGCCCAGGAGAGCGGCCTAAACGTTTATTGGAATGCGAGGACGAGTCGGAGGACGACGTGGGGCCGATGGGAGCCCCCACCAAGAAGGCCAAGGATGCTGTAGAGACTGCTGTATCTGTAGATCTGCCACTAGTTCAGCCGGCAGATGCTATCCAAGAAGATCTGGTCCCCCAGATGGACATGGGGGGCCACCAGGAGGCTGTGGCTCCTCAACAGGCGGGGTTGGGGCCCGACCAGGTACCTGCCCCAGTTGCATCAGCCACCCCAGAGGATGGGGAATGGCTGACTCCTCGTGGAAGACAGACTTCCCGCTCTGCTCGGACAAATGCAACCATGGCCTTCAACAAATTCAAGGTTCCCGATTACGGGTTTGTGAGGTATCTGGAGGGCATCCCCACCTCCAGCTCCGCTGCGAGTTCACTCTCAGGAACGAGATTTTGGTCGTTCCTCGGGACGAGGACTCATACGAGGTATTAAAAGGACTGGTTGTGACGCATCCCAGCATGGTGGAACTGATTGCTTGGGAGAAGGTGTACAAGGGGGTGCTCTTACACGTCCCTGTGCCCCTTCCATTGGACCCCATTTTGGAACTGCCCAATATTGTCAAGGCAGAGCGACTCACTGCCAAGGTGAACAAGGTGCCCACCCGACAGGTGCTGATACACCACAAAGGCCCACTCCCCACGCACCTGGACCTTGGGGTCTGGGGAAGGTTCAAGACCCGGCCGTACCTGATAGGCCCACTGCAGTGCTTCAACTGTCAGGGTTCAATCATATTGCAGCCACCTGCCAGCGAGGGAAGAGGTGTGGAGTGTGCAGCAAGGCACACGACTCGAAGGACTGCATTGCACTCCTCAAACAACCGACCAGCGAGACCTCTCGGCCGGAGCCCAAGTGTGCCAACTGCTCAAAGAGGCACCATGCCTGGAACCAGAGCTGTCCTGTGATGGTGCAGCACTGGCAGCGAGTGCGTCACCGGAACGGCTTGGCAACCGCGGCAACGCCCAACCTCAGACCTGCCCAACAACAGTCAGCATGGGCTCCAACCACAACACCACAATTGCCACAGGTGGGCGATACCTGCGAGTTCCCGGTACTGGGCTCCCAGCAGAGGCATCAGGGGCAGTCAATGGCTTGCAGCCAGCAAGGTGGCCAAGAAGACAGAGTCACTGGGAAAAGCGACAACAGGCCAGGAACACTGCCCAGCAGGCCACTGCTGGGCACAGACTATCCACGCCATCTGCCAGCATGCCTCTTCCCGAGGGCAGGCCCCTCCTGCGAATGTCCAGAGTCAAGCAGCGGCTCCCGCCAGGAGACCCGGACGTCCACGGCCACTCCGGCCGGACCCAGGGTGCACCCAGCTTATGCAGCTGCAGTGTCGACAGCCACCCAAACTTACCCGCTGGCTCAGGACCAGCATCAAGAGTCGTCCGACCCAACGCCTACAGAGGTAATGGTAGATTCATTTCCTACTCGTCTGAAGAAAACCGTTGGGGTCATCTCAGAGCTCCTCACTCGCCTGCTGCCGTCGGCGGAGGACAGGGCGCCTGCAGACAGCTCCTGTCGTGGATGCTAGGCGTTGTCCTCCTGGACAGGAAGGACTCAATGGAACTTCAAGCCATCATCCAAGAGTCCTTCCAGTCCGTGATGGAGGAGACCCCGGGGTCACCAACAACGGAGGACAACATGTCCCAGGCGGAGATGGAATCAGAGGGTCCCCTCTACTCCCCTTGAAGATCCTTCAATGGAACATTTGTGGGCTACGGAGGAAACTTCACTTAGTGATTGAAGCTGCGGTACAAGATGAGATCGATGTCTTCCTGCTCCAGGAGACACTTACCGAACCAACACATCAATCACCGCCACGTATTCCGGGATTCTCGGCTTACCTTCAGCGCCTGGAAGGCGTTGGCAGGGGCACAGCAGTCTACGTCAGGAATACTATCCCTCACTCTATCTCCACTGACCCCATCGACTGCGGGGAGGGCGTGGAGGTACAGGCCGTCACCTTACACCTTCCGGATGGACCTCTCGTGATTTACAACATATACAGAAGCCCTAGGTCCACCCTTGACATTTCAAAGGTGGCTGCACTCGCCCCCCTGGAGGGTCTTATTGTGGCTGGGGATGTCAATGCCCATCACCTAATACTTAATTCTGTCTCCCCACCAACGCGGCAGGGAGGCACCTGCGACTGTGCTGGAGGATGTACCTGAGATCGCCCTCCTCAACAATGGGAGCCAACCCATCACTACGGTGGCCGTCTGGACATCACACTCATCTCCAGACGGCTGCTCTCAAGTGCAAGTTGGGAGGTCCACCCCCGTCTAACCAGTGATCACTTTGCAGTAGTCACTACGCTGATGGCCCAGCGGCACCCACCTCCTACGCATACCCCAGATGGAATCTCAAGAAGGCCGACTGGCCATGCTTCCGAGAGGTCATCGAGCGCTGGTGGGCGGAGACTACTCTACCAGATGATCCAGATGAGGCGGCTCAGAACCTACAGGCAGCCTTCACGTTGGCAGCTGAGGCAGCCGTACCTAGGATTATGGGCAGAGGGTCATACAAGCGTGACTGGTGGTTCTACAATGAGGTAATCAAGGAACAGAACCACCGCATCAATGTCGTCCGCAAGATGCACAGGCGCAATCCCACGGCCGAGTCCATGCATCTGCTAAGGGAAGTGGTGCGGCATGCGCGCCATGTCTCGCACAGGGTCCGGCAGGCTAAATGGTTTGAGTGGTGTGCCTCCCTCAGCTACTCCACCACCTTATCTGAGATATGGACCAAGCTACGAATGGCCACTGGGCAGTGTCGCAGTGTGGCTCGAGCACACCCAGATCCTGCAGCAGAGGCTGAGCGACTGATGGAACTCTTCACCTCCAGAGCGGCTATGGCTCAACTGCCTCAGGATCTCCAGGACCTACAGAACGCTCTCCTTCCTAGAAGGGTGGGGGCGATCCAAGCAGCGTGCCAGGCAAAGGATTCCACCGACGAAGACTTCACTGACCGGGAGCTCCAGGCAGCCTTCACATCTCATCGGGACACTGCACCTGGGCATGATGGTGTTACCTATGGCATGATCACTCGGTCTGGCCAGTCTGGTCACGAAGCTGTCCTGGGGTCATCAACCGGACTTGGAGAGCCGGCAGACTCCTGCTGTATGGAAGGAGGCTGACATCATACCAATTCCTAAACCCGGGATCCTGGCAGTGTGAGGCCCATCTCCCTCACCAGTTGCATCTCCAAGGTGTCTGAGAGGATGGTGCTGGAGCGACTGAGGTGGAAGCTTGGTCCTCCTCATGGACACCTCTATGGGTTCACCAAAGGAGTGGGCACCTTTGAAAGCCTTACAACCCTACTGGCCAGCATTGGGTCAGACGCCCAAGCTCACATTGTTGTCTTCCTCGACCTTGAGAAAGCTTTCGAGCTCGCCAGTGCACCTGCCGTCCTTGCACTCTTGGCCGCAGAGGAGTTAAGGGCAGGCTGCTTGCATGGCTTCGATCCTATCTCCAGGACAGGGGCGCCCGGGTCCGTTTCCAGGGGCATACTTCTTCTCTCAAGACCCTCGAAAATGGCACTCCACAGGGCGGGGTGCTTAGTCCCGCCCTGTTCAATGTACTGATGCACCAGCTGTGAGCTTGCCTTTCTCCACAGACCCTTCCTGCTCAGCTACGCCGATGACCTGGCGCTTGTCATATCCAGGAAGCGCCGGCTGTTGCACCGAGCCCAGGAGGACCTCGATCTACTGGCTTCCACCTGCCGTCGCCTGGGGCTCAAGATATCTGCAGCAAAATCCAAAGCCATGATCCTTCGCACTAGGAACCAATGAGAGGCTGCGGATCCTGGGCATCAACCTGGAATGGGTTCACAGCTATAGGTACCTTGGCATCTACATTGACAAGCAACTCACCTTCCAGAAACATGTACGCCACATCAAGAGAGAGCTCTGCAGAGGGTCCGTGCAATGAGTGCCATGGCCAACCCTAAGGTCGGGGCCAGCCTCGAGGTCATGAGGTTGTTCTACATACAGGCCGTACGCTCGCTCATCGACTACGGGGCGCTTGCTCTGGTTCACGCCAGGCCCACGAACATCAAGTTTCTCTGTGTAGTCCAAAACACAGCTGTACGGGCCATGCTTGGGGCGCCTAGGTGGGCCAATGCGGTGGCTCTGAATTTCGAGGCGCAGCTGCAGCCCTGAGGACAGGATCCAACTTATAGCTGCCAAGAGGATAGCAAAGTACCTCCGCCTCCCAGGAGCTGAAAACTGATGAGGGATATACGGGTCCACCAGGGACATGTCATACCAATGCACCGCGGCCGCCGGTGGTTGTGGTCAGTTGCAGATGCCACAAGGAAGCTCCTGCCCATGCCATTGCTCCAGGATGGAGGCTGCGACAGACCTGCAGCAAACTACACGGTGCCGCCCTTGGCGCCAGAGCTGTTGGCAGTGCACTGGACAGCCCTACCAGGCAGCAAGAGGCATTGTCCCCAGCACATTCTGCAACAACTTGCTTCAGCTAGCATTACGGGTGTGGAAACCCCTGAGTGTGTGCCATATTACACTGATGGCTCCAGAGACCCAGAGGCAGGCCGAACAGCTGCTGGGATGTTCCACAGCTATCTGACGGCAGGATGGCGCCTCCCAGACCATTGCACCATACTCCAGGCTGAACTCTACGCCATTCAACGAGCTCTGCAGCATGCGATTGCAGACCATCAGCGTCCTCCCGTCATCCATGTTGATTCCAAGTCAGCAATCCAGGCAATTATGCACAGAGAGCCAAGGGACAACATACACTTACTCACCTCCATTCGGGGCGACCTGCAGACGCTCATGGCTCAGGGTCGCAGAGCCACCATCAACTGGTTCCCAAGCCATGTGGGTATCCCAGGCAATGATGCAGCAGATGAGGCTGCTAAGGCCGCAACGCTCGAGGCACAGCCCGTGGTGCAATCGCCATCAGCCTCAGCCAGATTATGCTATGGGCTACCAGTGCGGCCAGGCGCCCACTTCCTGACCCTGGGGATTCCCGGAGCCGCCGCTGGTATGACAGGGCGACTCACAGGGCACCCCCTTCTACCATTCGGAAGCAGCCCAGGGAACTGCGGGTGGCTATCCACCGCCTGCGCTTAGGGTATCCCACCACTGCACAGATCATTGAACAAGCAAGAGGAGCTCTGTGCCCACTGTGACCGGATGGTTTCCACTCCCTGGTGCACTACCTGTTAGACTGCCAGCTACATTGCCCCTTCGCCGCAGACACTTCCCGATGACCCCGGTGGGGCGGGCCCGGGAAGATGAGGCGGCACATCTGGTGTACTTGGCTGTTAAAGATTTGGAGACCTTACTCCCAGTCATTGCATGTCACCCCCCGCTGACGTCACTGTGAAGGCCTGCTGAGGGCCTCCGTTGCACCCTGCACCAACTACCATTGGAGCAACTACCTTTTGGGACTTCGTTTGTCCATAGATTCGGAGAGGACCCCTCTTCCCACCAAAGAAATACCACACATGTACCTTTAACGTCGATACATGACACTTCCCTACAGGGGAACCGATGCCGGGTCGCCAAATTGGAAGAGACCCGGGCGGGATCCATACCGGCAGATCATATAGAATAGAATGCGAAGATCTCACCATGCCTCTTAAGTGGCCTGGCTTAATTTCCAAGAACCCGGATCTACTCCTCGAAGGTTAGCAATTATGGCACTAAGCACGAAGCAACTGACCATGAATCTCTGTACACAAGGCTGAAGGCTTGGCCGTGGGTTAGCGTTTAACAGGACTCCACCAGGTCACACAATGTTTGCCCTGTCTTGATTGAAGTAATCCCCTTAATTTCGCTTAATCGTCGCAGTCATGCCCACACCGCTGCTACCATTTGTCATGAGATTTGTCAGGGAATAACTCGAGGGAGGTGCCCAAGCTGCCTGTCTACCGTTCTAGATCTAGCATGGAAGTAAGAGCGGGGCCTGTCACCTACGACTCACAAGTGTGGGTCTTGTGACATAACGGCTAGCAAGGGAGTATGTCTATAATTTAGCTGGGATGATCTATTTATCTATGTGTACTACACAAGAAACACTGTTTAAATATATATATATATATATATATATATATATATATATATATATATATATATATATATATATATATATATATAAATATGGGTTCTACACAGATGACAGCAAGGAAATGAGTGAGCTACTAAAGTCCCAGTATGACTCAGCTTTTAGCGAGCCGCTAACCAGACTGAGAGTCGAAGATCTAAATGATTTTTTTTATGAGAGTGCCACAGAACTTGGTAAACGCAAACCTATCTGACAATATCCTGACGCCAAATGTCTTCGAAAAGGCGATAAATGACATGCCTATGCACTCCGCCCCAGGCCCAGACTCATGGAACTCCGTGCTTTTAACATCCTATGGAGAGGGAGCATGGACACTGGGGTCGTCCCACAGTTACTATAAACAACAGACATAGCCCCACTACACAAAGGGGGAAGTAAAGCAATAGCAAAGAACTATAGACCAATAGCGCTAACGTCCTATATCATAAAAATCTTTGAAAGGGTTCTAAGAAGCAAGATCGCTACTCATCTTGATACCTATCAATTACACAACCCAGGGCAGCATGGTTTTAGAGCAGGTCGCTCCTGTCTGTCCCAACTACTGGACCACTACGACAAGGTCCTTGATACTCTAGAAGACAAACATAATGAAGATGTTATATACACAGACTTTGCAAAAGCCTTTGACAAGTGTGACCATGGTGTAATAGCACACAAAATGCGTGATAAAGGAATAACAGGAAAAGTTGGTACATGGATCTATAATTTCCTAACAAATAGAACACAAAGAGTAGTAGTCAACAGAGTAAAGTCTGAGGCGGCTACGGTGAAAAGTTCTGTTCCATAAGGCACAGTACTCGCTCCCATCTTGTTCCTTATCCTCGTATCTGACATATACAGAGATATAAGCCTCAGTGCCATGTCTTCCTTTTGCAGATGACACCCGAATCTGCATGACAGTGTCCCCATTGAAGACTGCAAGACTCCAAGCGGACATCAACCAAATCTTTAAAGGGGCTGCAGAAAACAATATGAAGTTCAATGATGAGAAATTTCAATTACTCCAATATTGAAAACGTGAGGAAATTAAAATTTCATCGGAGTATAAAACAAATTCCAGCCACACAATAGAGCGAAAAACTAATGTCAAAGACCTGGGAGTGATCATGTCAGAGGATCTCACCTTCAAGGACCATAACACTGTAGGCAGGTGAAATTACTAACCTAGAAAATGTGCAGAGAACCTTCATGGCACGCATAACTGCGATAAACCGCCTCAATTACTGGGAACGCTTGAAGTTCCTAAACCTGTACTCCCTAGAACGCAGGCGGGAGAGATACATTATTATGTACACCTGAAAATCCTAGAGGGATTAGTACCAAACTTGTACACGATAATCGCTCACTACGAAAGCAAAAGACTCTGCAGACGATGCAACATCCCCCCAATGAAAAGCAGGGGTGCCACTTGCACGTTGAGAGACAACACAATAAGTGTCAGGGGCCCAAGACTGTTCAACTGCCTCCCAGCTTACATAAGGGGGATTACCAATAGACCCCTGCTGTCTTCAAGCAGGCACTGGACAGGCACTTAAAGTCGGTACCTGACCAGCCAGGTTGTGGTTCGTACGTTGGACTGCGTGCGGCCAGCATAACAGCTTGGTTGATCAGGCCCTGATCCACGCCGCGGGGGCGTTGATATATATATATATATATATATATATATATATATATATATATATATATATATATATATATATATATATATATATATATATATATATATATATATATATATATATTCCAGAGGTACCACCTCTGGAATTGTGCTGGGGACCCTCATCCTCAGAGAAAAGTAAGCTAAACTCTTACTTCAGGGAAATTAAAGCTTCTCCCCGGAGCTGTTTGAATATTGTCTTCTCCTACCACCCCCTTTACTCTATGTAGACTTTATTTAAAGACAAAATACACTGACAAAAATACCATAGGGAGTAGAACAACATAGATAACATCTCAGAGCTATATCTCAAAGGCTTCATCCAGCTCCCTGGCGGTGAGCCGCGTGCCCATAATGCTGCTGGCATTTTCCCTCTGGGTCGCAACACTGAGTCTCTGAAAGAGGAAACTGACCGTTCTGTGATCCTTGGTTTCTGTGATGAGTTTTTCACCCAGTTCTTCGAGGAACTTTAGAGCATACTTACCCCATGCTCCAAGGGCCTCCTACCCTCCTGGGATGAAGTTATAGCAAGGGAGATGGCCTTCATATTTCTGGGTCTTCTGGATCTCCCTATAGCTCGCGGCTCAACCCCCTTCAGCTTCAGAGTAGGGCAAGTTGATGTCTGCCAATGTGGCGGCACAAGCGTAGTCCTAGGCAATCTGCTTACCATCCTTCCAGGGTAGCATAGTGGTTCCAACAGCACGCTTTTGGCTTCCGTCAGACCTCTGCACTTGGGGTTCCCGTTCAGGTGGGCAACGGGCTGTCTAGCGCTCTTGCTTCACGCACGGAGGGCCCGGGTTCAATTCCCGGCGGGGCCGAAACATTTCGAAGTGTTTCGTTACACACACACACACACACACACATACATACAACAGGCCTAGTGTCTAATCGACATGTGCCTAGGACAAAATGGTAACTAACACACACACACACACATACACACAAAGCAATTGCAAAGAACTACAGACCGATAGCACTAACATCCCATATCATAAATTTTTTTGAAAGGGTTCTAAGAAGCAAGATCGCCAACCACCTAGATACCCATCAATTACACAACCCAGGGCAACACGGGTTTAGAGCAGGTCGGTCCTGCCTGTCCCAGCTACTGGATCACTATGACAAGGTCCTGGATGCTGTAGAGGATAAATAAAATATAGATGTAGTATACACAGACTTTGCAAAAGCTTCCAACAAGTGTGACCATGGTGTAATAGTGCACAAAATGCGTGATAAAGGAATAACAGGAAAAGTTGGTAGATGGATTTATAACTTCCTGACAAATATAATACAAAAAGTAGTAGTAAACAGAGCAAAGACCGACGCAGCTACTGTGAAAAGCTATGTTCAACAAGGCACAGTACTCACTCCAATCCTATTCCTCATGTCTGACATAGACAGAGATGTCTTCCTTTGCGGATGACACCCGGATTACCATGACAGTGACCTCCATCGAAGACACCACGAGACTCCAACCGGACATCTACCAAATCTTCAAATGGGCCACTCAAAACAATGTGAAGTTCAATGAAGAGAAATTTCAACTACTCAGATATGGAAAACTTGAGGAAATTACAATAGAGCTAAAAAGTAATGTGAAGGACCTGGGAGTGATAATGTCAGAGGATCTCGCCTTCAAAGATCACAACAATGCATCTACCGCATCTGCTAGGAAAATAATAGGATGGATAATGAGAACCTTCAAAACTAGGGATGCCAAGCCATTAATGATTATCTTCAAATCGCTTGTTCTCTCTAGGCTGGAATACTGCTGTATACTAACTGCCCCCTTCAAGTTAGTTTGATATCTTTATTATGCACCCCATACCCATCCTGTGGGCGGTAGTCAAAAGATTACAGAGGTACATAATGGGTCCAGGGACTGGACCCCAAAGTTTTGATAGCTGAGCAAGTTACAAAGGTAATGAACTAACAAGCTACAAAGGTAATGAACTCACAAGTTACAAAGGTAATGAAACATGTAAGTAAATTTACTTACTTACGTTTATACATGGTTACAATCATGAACAAATTATAAAAGCAATGAACAATTCACTAGTCTACACCCGGTCACAACTGTAATGAGTTCTTGGTGCAAATTTTATTCTTGGGTCACACACACACACATATACATACACACTTACATATACACATACACATCCCTTCAAGGCAGGCGAAAATGCTGACCTGGAAAGTGTACAAAGAACTTTCACTGCATACATAAGTACGATAAGGCACCTAAATTACTGGGAACGGTTGAAGTCCCTTGATTTGTATTCCCTGGAATGCAGGCGAGAGAGACACTTGGAAAATCCTAGGGGATTAGTACCAAACTTGCACACGAAAATCACTCCCTATGAAAGCAAAAGACTCGGCAGGAGATGTAACACTCCCCCAATGAAAAGCAGGGGCGCCACGAGTACACTGAGAGACAGCAAAATAAGTGTCCGGGGACCAAGACTGTTCAACTGCCTCCCAGCATACATAAGGGAGATTACCAATAGACCCCTGGCTGTCTTCAAGAAGGCACTGGACAGGCACCTAAAGTCAGTACATGATCATCCCGGCTGTGGTTCGTACGTCAGTTTGAGTGCGGCCAGCAGTAACAGTCTGGTTGATCAGACCCTGATCCACCACGAGGCCTGGTGTCAGACCGAGCCGCGGGGGCGTTAACCCCCGAAACATTCTCCAGGTAAACTCCAGGTACCCCTAAAAAAGTCAGACAAAGTTACTTATTTCCATTGAGGTCTCCAGTTATATAGCGTTTAATAATAATAATAATAATAATAATAATAATAATAATAATAATAATAATAATAATAATAATAATAACAATAATAATAATAATATTTATTTCTACAAGTACATGTACAAGATAAACAGGGCAAGCTAACATAGGTATCTCGTATCTCGATTGCTAGCACACTCGGCTCACACACTAATGTCCATGGGTCGATACTCGGTACGGCTGGAACAATAGGATGTGTTTCCATAGGTCACCTGCTGTCCATGGTCACCCATCAATAAAATG
This sequence comes from Cherax destructor, assembly GCA_009830355.1. Taxonomy (NCBI): domain Eukaryota; kingdom Metazoa; phylum Arthropoda; class Malacostraca; order Decapoda; family Parastacidae; genus Cherax; species Cherax destructor. Next base: position 17,959 of record WNWK01016838.1, read on the forward strand.
GTTACCTGGGTGGTTTTTTTATATATTTTATTGAAAAAAACAATTACAAAACACATGACAATACGGAGACAGAAGACAGAGTGATAACTTAAAATATAAGCACTAACTGTGCTTCGCAAAACAACAACAAAGGTTAACAAAATTTTCCCTACTTAAGAAAACATACAAATCATAAAAACAATGCAGAAAACCAGAAAAACTTATCACTCAATGCTTACCATCCATGAACAGGAAAAAATAATAACCATATGTACATAATGCCGAAGGACATAAATCACAAACAGCCACTAAATGACGTAAATGACAGTATAACAAAATATACTAAATATAGTCATCCCCAAGGGCTTATTATTCACACGTCTGTAAAGTACAGACAACGACCCAATGAAACTTTATTACATTACAACATTAGAAGACAATATAAACACATCAATTGTAACAATATACTAATTATACTAACAGCGCTAACCCCTACAAAACTACACACACTGTTGATCATTAGCATCAATAATTAAGTTACACAGTAAGCAAAAACATACCTATTCACCAGTGTATAATAACGTAATAGCACAGAACATATGACTCATCTCCAAAACTGAAAACTTTTTTATACAATATAAAAACACAGATAAAGGAATGATGTCATTCCAAAAAGTAGATTATGTATATAAGGATAGATCATCCTGCACAATAAGCAAATTAATATTTACACAAACACAATTAACAAAGGTAGACAGTTTACAACACAAAATCTACCCAAAACTGCCTTCCACAACAGTAAGGCACAAAATGGAACATGAGAAACCCATCTCAGGAAACTTTAAGTTACATACAACATGTTGGAAAACGGTTCATACCCAAGTATGTGAAAAAAATAAGAACCCTATATAAGCACAGCTTAAAGGGAACTTTCTACACCTATAACTTACATTACCAGTCCAGTAGGTTATGAGGAAAAGCCACTATGGTTACCCTGACACCTTTACTCCATAGGGGTTCCCTCCACCCCGTCTCCCGTCATACCACACATCGCACATTCCAGTCATGTGTCATATGCCCGCTGAGTCCACCGTCACCCACCCACCCCTCCCCTTCAATCATACGTCCTTCCCCACCAAGTATACCCCCTTCCCTGTCGCCGGCCAGTCCTTTTAAACCCTCCCTCACAGCTCTAGTAAACTACCCACCGCCAACTCCCTATAACCCACAGAAAAAGCTGAATCCCACCTCCGACCATAAAGATCCCTATTTCTACATTTTGTCCTATAAAACACAGCAGCCAAAGCCTTGACTCTACACTCCCCCGACACCCCTCATTCCCCATGACACATACAAGTAGTCTGCCACTAGGTACAAGACCGCCCGTCTCACCTCCCTCCCACCCTCCCACATCAAAGCTCAGGGCCCGTAATGTTGAAAGCCCTCTCCCCCCCACCCTGCGTAACACCTTCCCAAACCATTCACGCACAACGTTCAATAAAGGACAAAAATACACCGCATGATATGCTGTATCCTCCTCCTCGCATCTATCACACAGCCTTCCCTCCCCTATCCCCATACGGAACAAAATTGCCTTCGATGCAACGATCCCCATTAAAAACCTATACACAAATTCACGTACTCTGGGTTTGAGCCACAACTTTCTTAATCCCTTCCATATACCCATCCAATCATGCACAGGGTATATCGCTGCCTCATGCAGCACCTCCCCATGCACCCCTCCCCTGCCCAGGAGACTCGCAGTGATCCTCTTCGGCTCCTTAACTACCATGATTCGCCTCAACATTCCTTCACACTCCCTCAGATCATTCCCCTTCCACCACCTTCTGACATCTTCCATAACCAATCCCACTCTCCTCCCACGCACCCCACTCACCCTGAGGTATCTATGCTTAATGTAAACACACTGCAGACGCCTTGCTAACGGGATGAGCCCCAAACCTCCTTGACGTACCCTCGTCATTACCACTTCCTTAACCATGCCCTCCCATAACCCCATATATAACGTAATTCCCTTCTCTGCAATTCCTTCACATCCTCAAAAATAATGGGGAACACCGCCGCCACATGCCACAGTTTACTAAACACTAATGAATTAACGATCACCACCCTCTGATGCAATGTGACGTCCCCAGGCTGCCATCCACCCATACGCTTAATAGCCTCCCTTACTACCACCTCTGCATTAACCGCCTCGTGCCTCCACCGGGTCTGCCCGGTACACCACCCCACAAATCTTCACCTGTTCCACTATTGCCCACCCCTGTCCTCATCAAGCCTCCCCCTACCCACCTACCTACCTCCAACAATTTAGATTTCGCATAGTTTACTTTCATCCCAGTAGCCTTCCCAAAAATCTCTACAAAACGCCCCACATTCACTAACTCCTCTACATCCTGCACTAGTACAGTAGTATCATCCACATATCCAACAATCCCTACATCCCCTTCCATCCTCAGCCCTTCCTCCTGAAACTAAACGATAAAAGGGGTCTTGCATGCAAGCAAACAATACCTGGGACAAGGCAGCCCTGTCTTAAACCCTTATCCATAGGCACCTCCATTCCAATTTACCATTTATCTGTATCCGAACCTTGGCTCTCGCATACTGAGTCTCTACCACCCTACTAATTCATTCCCAAAACCCTGCCTCCTCATGATATCATACAACATACTCCTGTCAACACTATCATAAGCCGCACTCCAATCGATACTCAACACCCCCTCCTTCACCACTCTCAATAAAATCCCTAATTTGACCATGACCCACACCCATGCTTCTACCTGGGATTCCACATTGTCCCTTATGTAAGACCAATTCCCACCCCCTTTCTTAAGCCTATTACCTAGTACCTTTGCGAAGATCTTATAATCCGCACACATTAATGTTATAAATCTATAATCCTTCATCATCCTACATTCCTCTTTTTCTTCACCAAAACCTACAACCCCAGTGTTCTGCATGCTACCCAATACCCTCCCATTCTTCATACAATTGAATACTTTAACTAAACAATCCCTTAGGGGCTCCTAATTATGAACATAGAAATCATTAGGAGACCATCCAATCCAGGTGCCTTCCCTTTGCTCAAACCCTGCACTGCCTCCCATACCTCTTCCTCACTAATCTCTCCCTCCATTTCTTTCCTGTCGTCCTTACTAACAATAGACCTAATCCCCTTCCCTACTACTGTCCTGTCCCTCTCCCCTCCCTCTTCCTCCTGCAAGTACTCTTTTACCCAGTGATCTGCATAGTTACTTATTCCTCAGTAGTGGGCAATTGTCCTTCCCTATACCCTCCCAACTCCCGACAGACCTCCAACATCATCATAGTTGTGTCCTCTGCCTCTTCTTAAACCGACGGAGAACAGGCCGATGGCCTGTCTCCCACAAGACCTCCTCTAGTCCTCCTCTCACGCGTGTCGCATTAAATCGCTCATTCTGCAGTTCTCTCAGACGCTCTTTCAGAATACCCATCTCATCCATCCTAGAATTCCCGCCCCTTTTGTAACAATCCTCCAGTTGACCCTCCAAGTACCTCTGTAATCCGAATTTCCCCCAATTCTCTTCCCTGCCCATTTTTGTATAATACTTCCAAATACACGGCTTTGCCCACATTTCCCACCAACTCAGTAAGTCTCCCGCATTCTGACCCCTCTCCCATTGCCCCTGCCACCATGCAGCAAAACTTTCTCCCTCACCAACTCCCTGCAGTAAACTTATATTCAATTTCCAGTAGCTGTCATACCTTTTAATCATTCCTTCCCAGCTAATATCTGCCAACACACTCTATGATCAGAATATCCCACGTCCATAGCTTCTACCCTACCAACCTGTATCTCCTTAGTTACATAAATCCTATCTAGGCGCGCCTGATATCCCGCTCACGAAAGTGTGCTCCACACACCATCCTCCTCCTCTAACTACATCCATCATCCCGGCTGCTCCTAATACCTCCCTAAGCACTCCCAGGACACAGCCCGCTCCCCTGGGCTCTACATCCTTACCCCGGATGACACAGTTCCAGTCTCCTCCTATAATGGTTATCTCAGGCAGTCCTCTCAAATGATACAGCAAACATCCTTTACGAAACGTTCCTTAGTACTCCTACAGAGATCCGCCGCCATATACACACTTATAAAACTCACGCGCACGTCACCCCACACCCCGTCCACCCTCACCACCCTACCCTCCTCACCCGTCTCCCACGCTAATAACTTAAAAGGACTGACCTCGCGCATGACCACAGCAGCCCCTCCCTTTAATTTCCCTGAATCACCTGCATACACTCTGTATCCATTCAAACACAATTCCCTCGCACACCTGAAATTATGTTCTTGTATAAAACAAATATCTACCTGAAAACGTCGCATAGTCACCTCAAGCCACCGTCGTTTCACCTCGGCCCGAAGGCCGTTAACATTTATAGTAAGACTTCTGAAGACAACATAGGGGTTTTTCCTCGATACCTCTGGACTTTTGGCGCTCCTCCTTCCTTCTCCCTCACACCCTGACCACGTTTAAGCCCTTCTCTTCCTGACACCCCACCCTTACCCTTGCGGGCAGCATCTACCCATAACTTTGTACAAACTTTCTGCGCGGGTGTGATCACGTCCTCATCGGACCCACCCACAGGCCTTTTACGTGAATCACTACTGTAATCCATAGCCACATTTTCCAACTGTTCGTCCTGCCTATGAACCACAGCCACCACATCCTGCACCACCAGGTTAGATTCCCCGGCATGTGATGTAATCTCACCCTACCCAGGCAACTCCACAGACTCCACATGCCCAACTCCAGGCTCTAAAGGGGACTCTTCTCCAGGTGTGCCAAGAAAATCTCTGAGGGCATCTTGCAAAATATGGGGGCAAGTCCCCCTGCAAAATCTCCCCATCCACAGAAGCATTCCCCCCCTCCGGCTTTTCTGCACCCGAGCCTTCAGGCAGTGTCTCACAGGTGACACCTGTCTCGTCCACCTCATCACTCCACCGCTTACTCTGTCCCACACTTGGTGGTACTGGCACCACACTCTCTGTCCTGTCAACCACCTTGTCATCCATTCGTTCTTCCTGACGACGGTCTGTCCTCCTCCCACAAGCAGCTGCAACATGATCATACGCCCCACATAGTCTGCAGGTTCGTTGTTGACCGCCGTATGTGACGTAGACTTGAGTCCTAAAATCATCAAGGACAACATACGAAGGTATAGGCCGTCGGAGAGTCATTTTAAGGGAATATGACCCTTCCTGTAATCCTGCGTAAATTCCGTCTGTCCATTTGCCCATCACAGCCGTATGCACCACTCCAAATTGTTGAAACGCTGCTCGAATATCCCCATCCAAAACTTCAAATGGCACGTTTCGGACTCGAATATAGGTATAATATCTTGATACATCTCTCAAGCGTACCTCCAGGCCAGCGTTGATCACCATCCGTTTGTCCTGGAAGCTGTCCACAATCCTCTCATATGCCGCTGTCGTAGCAAACTTGATGAAAATTCTGTGCGCCCCATTCAGCGCTATGCCTCGTAATTCCTCAATTCCAATGCCATAAGCATCACGGATAATCGCAGGCAACAAAACATTCGAGTTATCCGGGTACACAGCTCCTCGCAACACTTCAACACACACGGTGTTGATCCTCCTCCTTCCTCCCGTCGCCATCTTGCTGAAAATCAGTAACTCTCTCGTTGGCCACCAGGTGTCAGCAACAAGAGAACCACTCAGTGCGATTGCCAGGCGGCGAATGAAATGGGTGTTAGTCGACTGCTGTGGGTCGCATCCTGGGACAAAATTGACCTAATTTGCCCGAAATATTCTGCATAACAAGTGGCTTTCTATATAGTAGCATGTAATTGATGTCAGATAGGCCTGTATACCTTGTACTTGTAGAAACAAAGGTATTATTATATTGACATACTACTAAATAGTATTTCCAACCGTACCGGGGATTGACCCCCGGCCCTCAGTGTGTGAGCCGAGTGCGCTAGCAATCGAGCTACGGGACACCATTATCGTCAGTATAGTGATGCTATTACTCTTCTTTTCTCTGGTCATATAGTAATCAGTTTTGATTAGTGGATCCCTCTCTGTTGTTAACTATGCTGGATTTAACAAGCGTCAAAATATACTTGGGTCTCCCTGCAAAACTGTCGCCACCCACTGCTTACGTTCTCTCTCATATGATCTTCATTTGAACGTAATCTTGTCCAGATGTGAGCCAAGGAAATTGTTGCGTGTACTTGTTACATAGATAGCAATGGTTAAACACAATGCAGTAGAGTCAAACTGTATGAAATCTAATGCTAACCATAATCCGTTGGCTGGATTCATTTATTATTTTTATTTTTATAATCAATGCTAAGCGCTAATCAGGATTAATTGATAATCAAGAAAAACTGTGAAAGTTTTAGGCAATGTTAGTAGATAAAGATGTTTTTCATCTAACATTAAATTAAGACTTTATCATACGAGTAAATAAGGTCAATAAGTGAGGTGCAATCTTCAGGTGATTTTTCCCTAAAGAATAAACTAACTAAATATTAGCTACTTAGACTACAGATCGATTGCTAGCGCACTCAGCTCACACACTGAAGTTCGAGGTCGATCCCCGGTACTGGTGGAAACATTAGGAAGTGTTTCCTGAAGACATCTGCTGTCCATGTTCACCTATCGGTAAAATAGGTACCTGGGTGTTAGTCGACTGGTGTGGGTCGCATCCTAGGACAAAATTGACCTAATTTGTCCGAATTGCTCTGCATAAGGTGCTTTCTAAACAGTAGTATGTATATCGGTTAGGCCTGTACATGTACTTGTAAAAATGAAGATTTTTAAATTATAAATTTTTTTTTTTTTTTTTATATTTTATTAAAATAACAGCACATATACAAAACATTGACATGTATAAGCGAAAATATTACCATAATGTATAACAAAAGATATACATAAGTACTCATGAACTGAACTGATACCCAAAATTAATAGACAAATCTACCCTTAAACTTGGACAAACCCTGCAACACCCTAACTCATGCAAAGTTATTGACGAGAAACATTACCATAGCTCGCACAACAACCTAAACTAAACACAGTTACATACAATATGATTCACCACCACCCTGTAACTGTACCCCCCCCTAACAGAAATCTTTTTTTTTTTTTTTTTATATTATTATATATTAAAGAAACATGTCATCCAATTACTGGACATGTCATCCAAAACCAGTCGATTGTTACTCAACGACTTATGCAAAGGTATACGAACTAATACACATAATATGACACAAAATATTACATAGATGTCTATGAAATAAACAGGGACAACTTCAACATTGAACATGGAATATATATTTTTTTTTTTTTTTTTCCTATTTTTAACAAATACAGTTTTACAAGTAAAATGACGTATACATGGTAAGCAATAGTACACAAGACACCGACAAATTCCATTCCCATCACTCCTCGTGATGAAACCTCTACTAAACATTTTTTTTTATATATATAACTGTGTACAATGAAGCCTATCCTGTAACATAATACAAAACTTAAAATAAAACCGGGCACTTGCCAACCCTCTACACAAAACCTACATTAACTCAAAATGGTCACCACCGCCAAAACCCTAACACACATTTATAACTTGTCTATAAAGGTTGTTTCATACATAATAACAGACTTTAACAAACTTTATAAACCACAAAACGTTTAACTATAAATCATTATCATGATAAACACTACAAACTGCTTGTGATTCTGGTATAAACACAAGCTAATAATCTAATAATATTACCCTAAAGTCTCAAAGAACATTACACCAACGTTGTAATGTCACCCTTTTTTTTTTCCAAGGGTCGAAGCCCCACTCAATAATTTCACCACCTCCTGGAGCAGAACACCAAAACTTACACCAGAACCAACCCCACTTTTATCATAATTTCATATGTTTTTATTTTCCTCTTGAAGCAGACAGACTTAAACACTCCAATGGAGAACAGCACGGTAACAACCAAACCAAAACCAACCCACCTGATACACAGAAACCCTTACTGCCCCTCCCAACCAACCTCACTCACACCTCAAACAACGCACTAAACCCCACCCACCTCCACATGTGCTGCACACCCCCCCATAAAACAACCCCACAGCCACTCCAAAGCACAAACTCGAAACCAGCCCTAAACACCTCCCTCCACTCTAACAACTGTTGATGTGGAAACCCTATATCTTCCAAATTTAGAAACCCAAGCTCTGCCATAAACCTCTATTCCTACATTTTGTTCTATAAATCCCATGAAGCATGAATTAAAAACCTCACTATCTGAACCCCTCATACCCCATGACAAAAACCGAACTCTAACATTATATAAACCAAGCCTATGCATTCACCCCACACCCCAAAGTCAAACAAAGCGCCTTTAACACTGAAAACCTCCCCCAATCAATCCCAACACCCCCAATCAAGATCCTCACGCGCTCCTTCCTCACAAAATATACCACGTGAGCATGGTTTCCCATTCACCACACCTATCACAAGACCATCCCTGAGACTCCATCTCAACAACTGAGCTTTCCATGCCATGTATCCACTTGAGAATCTGTAGTCCTGTTTCTCTCACCCTAGGCCTCACTCTTCACCTTAACAACTCCAAATCTCTTCCAATTATACAGCGGATACCTCCACTCCCTGTACTATCTTCTCCCTCACATGCCCTATCCAATCTGCCTCACTAACACTCCCGGATCCCTCAAAACCAGAGTACCCGTAACACCGCCTCCGCTCCATATCTCCTACCCCCACCACTTCCTAACCTCACCTTACGAACCCACCCTTCTTCCCCTCAGCTCCCCTTCATCATAAATTCCTGCTTTACAACACGCATTAACCTACTCCTCAACGAATCAAACCCATCCCTCCATTTTTAACACTTGTCTCCACCACTTCCCTGCTCAACCAATGTCCATTCCCCAAATAAACCTAAGCACTCCCTTTTGTAGCCTTCTCACATCAGCATCTAATAATGGATAAACTGCACTCTAAACCACAATTTACTAAAAATTAAAACATTAATGACCACCACCCTTTGCAACAGCGTTATGTCCCAACTCCCCAGCCCTCATTAAGCTGGCTGAATCCACCACTTCCCAGATTCTTCTCTCTTGCTAACCTGCCATCACTACAAAACACTATCACAGGATTTTAAAGCTTCACACATTGCCAACCCTCCTGACTCAACGTTCCCCACTCCAACTACCTACCTCTATGGGTGTGATTTACTTCTATTAACCCTCATTCCTGTTGCTGACCAAAAGCTCCACCATCTAACCCATCTCAAACTCCTCTGTCTTTATTAACAACGTGAGTGTCATCTACTGAACCTACTATCCCTGCCTATCCTCCTTGTCCCTTCTACCCTTAAGCCTCATCTACTACCCTATAAAAGGATCTTGAGAAGCAAAGAGGATCTGTGACAGAGGACATCCCTGTCCCCAGTCCCTTCCCATGTTCATGCCCACCCAACCATCATTTATTTGTATCCTCATCAACGCCTCTGCATATAAAGTTCTTACCCATCCTACAATTTCTTCTCCAAAACCTATCCTTTCTAAGATATCTAACAGCACCCTCTATTCACCCTGTCATAAGCCATCTGCCAATCCAGCCCCAACACTCCCTTTGATTTACTTAGATCAAACTCTTTTTATTCTACTGTGACCGTTCCTAAAACTTCTCCTGGTATCCCAAATTGTCCCTCGTGCAACATATTCCCTAAACCTCTTTTGATTCTATTAGCCAAAATCTTTGCAAATATCTTATAGTCAGTACACATGAGCGCAATAGTCCTATAGTCTTTAAGCCCTTTGGTGTTTTACATTTAGGCACTAACACTACAGCTCTGTCCTAACTGACTTCTCCATTACTCCCGTCTCCTCATGTCATTGAAGACCTAACTTCAACACCCTCTCAGCCCTGCCAGTGTGCATGTATACTTCCACGATAATCCATCTATACCTGGCGATTTTCAACTAACCCTTTTACGCCTCCCAAACTTTTCTTCCATTATTTCCCCTCTATTGCCTTCCTGTCATCCTCATTCAACCTTCTATTAATTTCCCCTAATAATTGGACCTAGCCTCTCATCCTTTCCTCTTCTGCAAACTTCCTGCAAACCAAACCTCCGCTAACCAGTCATCCTCTGTCGTTTGCAACACTCTTCCCACCTCATACCCCATCTCCTCTTCCATCTACAGATGTCAGCAACATACCTGTCCTTCTGAAATTGCCTCAACACCACCGCAGACGCCTTATCCCCCTTAACACTTCCTCCATCACTAGTACCCAGTGCAAGCGTGAAACCTCTCATCTGAATGTCTTTCAGAGCCCTTCTTACTCCCTCCACACTCTCTGCATGCCTTCCTGCTTTCCCACCATAGCTTATCCTCAATAAACCCTCTAAATACCTCTGATAACCATACCTATATCAGCATCCTCCTTCCACCTTCTCAAAGTACTCCTTTATCCTTCTTCCACACTCATTCCACCACCTTGCCGCATGTACTCCCCTCCCCCTCCACAGACCCTCCCACCATCCTCAAATCCACCATCCCTCTACCCTATTAAACATTGCCACGTTAAGTTTCCATAACTCGAGTATGCCTTCTAGCCCCCTCCCAACCCGCTTGCTCACACCCTGTGATCTGAAAACCTACATCCATACATTCCACTTTCTCCACCCTACCGCTCTGGAAACATAAATCCTATCCAATCTAGCCGCATAATTGCCCCTAAAAAAGTGAATTCTACAGGCTGCTCGTCCTCCCCCCGCATCGACAACCCCACTGCATCCAAAACTTCCGTAAGATCCTCAAAACACTACCTGTTCCTCTCGGCTCCACGTCCCTTACCCTAATAACGCTGTTCCAGTCTCCGTAATGATGACCACCTGCGGCAGACCCTGAAAGCATAAATTAATTCATCCCTCACGAATTGTTCCTTGACCCTATTATTTGAAATCGCCGGCATATACACTCCAATAAAACTAACCTGGACCTCCCCATTGACCATCAACCCTCACCACTCTCCCCCTCCCTCTTCCCATGACTGCAATACAAATGGGCACGTGTCCCTAATACCCATAACCACACCCCCTTGAACAACTCAGAACCTCTCACAAAACACTGATATCCTTTCAACTTTAAATCCCACCCACACCTATAATTGTGCTCTTGAAAAAACACTACATCTACCCTGTACCTAATCAATGTCACTTCTACCCACTTTGCTGGGCCTCATTTTTAAGGCCATTCACGTTCATACTTAAACACCGGAAGGTAACAGTTGAGGTTTCCCCTTTTGGTTTCGGTTGTTTTCTCTCCAAGTTATACCTGTGACCCCTCCTCTCCCACCCTTCCTGTCACCTCCCATCCCCCTTTACCCTTATCACCCCCTACCTCTAGCTCTTGTCTGTTTGTCCAACTACAACTTCAGACCAAATTTTCTTACCCGGTCTCTGTGCTGGTGTGAGGACATCATTACCAGCCTCCTCACCAGTTCTCTTCCTAGATTCTCCCTGTCTCACTGGTCCTCATTTACCTGCTCATTGTGCACCCCCCCTCCACCTGTATGACATCCAACACAGCGTTACCACACCCCTCTCCTGCTGCCTCACCTCCACCCACCTGTTCCTGGTTCTGCTCCAGAACCCAATACCACACCTCACTGGTTGACCCCCCAATGTCAGCTCTTCACCTTCAAGAATCTCATTGAGATCCCTCAAAATCTCAGCCTCCTGACCAGTTATACCTTCCTCTTCCGTGTCTGGCCCAATCTTTTCCCTTCTAACACCTCCTCCTCCATGCTCCTCCCACTTATCCTTTGTTCCTCCATCTCCAATCTGTCCACCTCCGCTCCATGATGTCTTCTCTTCTCCTGCATGCCGCCCCTCCATGCCTCCTTCTGTTCCATCCTTCGTTACATTCCTTACTTCGTTTCTCTGTCGCTGCTCTGCTCCACCTCGACGCCAACCCTCTCTCCTTTGGCTACACTCAGCAGCCAAGTGACCGGGCTTTCACACAGTCGACATGTCCTCACCTGTCCTGGGTATGTGACGTACACCTGTGTGCGAAAATTCTCCATAAGTACATAAGAGGGAATAGGTTTCCTCAAGGAAATTTTGATGGAGTATGTTCCCTCTAAAGCGCCAGCATATAGCCCCTGCGCCCAGCGTCCTATGTTTACAGCATGTATTATGCCATAACTCTTAAATACATCTTTAATATCCTGTTGTCCGGATTCAAAGGGCACATTATGCCTTAATCCACTTAAAAGTGGCAGAAACATCTTTCAAACATACCTCTAGGCCTTGATGTACCACTAACTTTTTCTCCTGGTATGTTTCGACGACTCGTTGATAAGCTGCAGTGCAAGCTAATTTGATGAAGATCCTCCTTGATCCGTTTAATGATATGCCATAAATCTCCTCATGCGATAATCCAAAAGTATCTCGTATTATTGCAGGCAGTAGAACCTCTGCATTAGACGTATATATGGCTCCCTGGACCAAGTCAACACAGACCGTGTTCACTCGTCTCCTGTAACCGTCGGCCATTGTTTGAAAATGACGTTGCCACTAGCTGCCGCCAGGGAGCACCACCAGCACACCCGCACACAACCAAGGCTGGGCGTGGAATCAATTATAAATAAATATTAAATTATTATGCATGCAACTAGCAGTCGCTGCCTCCGTGGTTCGTGTTAGGGCAATAGTTTAAATACTGTTTCTTTGTTTTGCCAAGTAAATTTCCTCTTTTGTTTGTATTTCATTACAATTTGAACCTATTTCCTTTATATTCTAGTCGATTATTAACATCTTTGTTGCTAGTGGCTAGTCTCTGTTTACTATTCATTGCCTTTCTAACATACCAAAATTTAAACTACAGTTTTCATTACGGTTCTATAATATATATTTTATCACTGTTCATAACTTAACTTTTTTGCACCTGCTACCCTTTTCACCTAACAGTAAGTAGGTACCTAATAATAATATTAATAATAATATTTTTATTTCGATGCATGTTACAAGTGTACACTGTTATTGGTAGTTACAATTATAAAACTGTAATGCATCCCCCCAATGAAGAGCAGGAGTGCCACTAGCACGTTGAGGGACAACACAATAAGTGTCAGGGGCCCAAGATTGTTCAACTGCCTCCCAGCATACATCAGGGGGATTACCAACAAACCCCTGACTGTCTTCAAGCAGGCACTGGACAGGCACCTCAAGTCGGTACCTGATCAGCCGGGCTGTGGTTCGTACGTTGGACTGCGTGCGGCCAGCAGTAACAGCCTGGTTGATCAGGCTCTGGTCCAACAGGAGGCCTGGTCACAGACCGGGCCGCGGGGGCGTTGACCCCTGGAATTCTCTCCAGGTAGACTCCAAGGAGAGCCACTGGCATGCCATGGCATTAGGGGCAGTTTATTCTAAAGACTTATTCACTAAGTACGTAATGCTAGAGAAATTGATTGAGTTTATTCTAGTTCTGTATTATTATAAATTACAATATGATTATACATACTATTAAAAGACAATACAAGAGAAATTGGTTGAGTTTAATCTAGTTGTATATTTTATTTCAAGTTACAATATGTTGATGCTATACTAGTATAATAACAATACTAGAAAAATTTATTGAGTTTCTTCTAGTTATATATTTGATTTCAAATTAACAAAATGATGATACTATAATATTTTAAATGACAATATGATGATATGAAATTGCAACAATTGTTAAGGAGGATGACATATAAAATTGAGATTATTTTAAGTAAAATAACATTGGGTTTGAAAGTTTGTTACAGTATGAGTATTTAGTATAGGGTGAGTAGGTGATTTTTGAGAAGAGTCTTGAATTGATTTTCCGACAAGGTTAACTTAATATTTACTGGTAATGAATTCCAGATTCTGGGGACCTTTATGTGCATAGAATTTTTACATTGGTTAGTATGGACTCGGGGTATGTCAAATAGTGATCTGTGTCTTGTGTCATGGTCGTGGGACCTATTAAAGTTGTTGAGGAGAATTTTGAGCGGAGGGTTGATATTAGCATGTAGAGTTTTATGTATGTAGAAGGCACATGAATAGGTATGAATATTTTTTATGGTGAGTAGTTTTAAGGTTCTGAATATAGGTGGAGTATGCTGTCTAGAGTGGGAATTTGTTTGTTAGCTAACTGTTGAGGGACAAGTTGCCCGAAATGCTCTGCATAACTAGGGGGTTTTCTATATAGTATGCCAATAATATCAGTTAAGTCTATCAATTGATTATTATTATTATTATGAATGCTAATTTAGTTCGCGACCTAACTTCCTCTCAGATCGCTACAGTAATCAGCTTACAGTTAACCAAGACTGCAAATACCACTCAACTAACTAAACAACAATCTTTGTTCTTTCATCAAAGTCACTCCTAAAATATTTCATTTTATCGAATTTTCTTCAAAATTTTGAAGGAAAAAAACATTAAAAAAATGTATTTTCATACTTTTGACAATGAAATAAGTTCAAATAAAACATTATTAATCGTGTGCACTCAAATGCAAAAACTTTTCATATGTCTATTTTTTTCTGTGCACATAAACGTGTGTTGTCATTTAAAAAAAAAAAAGATGTTTTATTTATTTTATATTGTTTTTAGGACTATCACCATGAAACTTGTGCACACAAAAAAAAAAATCCCACACAAACTCACTTTCAATAAAAATAAATAAAAAATCGGACAAAAATAACAACATTGCCAGAACGAGCTTTCTCTCCCCCCCCCCTACGTCTTAAAAGTGTGTCCATTGCCAGTTGATAATATTATAACTTTCATAATAGTCCCCTCCGCCTCAGCTAGAGCATTTTTGTTGCCAGGCTATGATGTGTTAGGAGCTTCAAAGAAAAAAAACTCTTGACCTCTGATATGGAAGCTCAGCCTTGCCTCAGACTAGACAAACATGATGCCGAGAATACATTTACCTTGTTGACTGCTTTCCCAGACTACACGAAACTCAGGAACTGCTTCGTGAGCACGCCATCGCTTTCCTAACAATGTATGCAAGCCTAGCACTGACCTTTATTCCCACCTTGGAGAATGCTCTGTGGGGGGTTCACCTTGTTCACGTGATAACAATGTGATGTGTGTGTGTTGTGTGTGTATGTGTGTGTGTGTGTGTACTCACCTTTTTGTGGTTACAGGGGTCGATTCACAGCTCCTGGCTCCCGCCTCTTCGCTGGTCGCTACTAGGTCCAAATCTTTTCCTGCTCTTTGACCTTTATCGTTCCTGTTTTTAAACCTATCTATGGATCCTGCCTCCACTACAGCACTCTCCAGATTGTTCCATTTCCTGACAACTTTAATTATTCTATTACTGAAGAAATACTTCCTAATATCCATGTGACTCGTCTGAGTTTTCACCTTCCAAGTGTGACCCCATGTTGCTCTGTCCCATCTCTAAAACAGTCAATATCCACCTTGTTAATTCATCTCAGCATTATATATGTTGTTATCATGTCTCCCACAGACCTCCTGTCCACCATTGTCGTCAGGTTGATTTCCCTTAACCTCTCATGGTGGGACATACCCCTTAGCTCCGGGATGGACAAGTCTTGTTGCAAACTTTTGCAATTTATCTAATTTCAATGTGCTTGATCAGATGTGGCTTCCATACTGGTACTGCACACTTCAATATGGGCATGATGAACACTGTGTTCCTTATTCAAGTGTCGAAACGCTATTCTTAGGTGTGCCAGGCGCCCATATGCTGCAGCAGTTATTTGGTTGATATACGCTTCAGGAGATGTGCTCGGTATGATACTCACCCCAAGATCCTTTTCCTTGCTGGGGTTAAACTCCAGGAGCAAATTGTTGAGTCAGGCGTACAGGAGGTCCAGATCCCTTTGTAGTCATATCTGATCCTCATCAAATATCCCAAAAATATGTAACAGAAACAGCAAAGGCCCTCGAATTGACCCCGCTCGTCGAATGCGCCCACTCTGACACCTCGTCACGTACCATCACTCATTGTTTCCTTCCTGTCAGGTATTTCCTGACAGGAAATACCTGACACTAATCTTTTCTGGAACTGTGTCGAAAGCCATCTTACAGTCCAAGAAAATGGAGTCTACCCAACCCTCTCTCTCCTGTCCTATTTCTATTACCTTGTCTTAAAACTCCAGTAATTCCTTTCTAGGTGCTCCACCACTCTTGAAAATAATAATAAGATTCTCCATGACTTTGCATAATATACATGTCAGTGACACTGATCTGTAGTTTAATGCTGCCTGTCTGTTTTCTTTCTTTAAAATACAGCTTACATTTGCTGTCTTCCACACTACAGGTAGTTGTCCTGTTTCAGTAGATGTGTTAAAGATTATTGTTAGTGGCACACACACTGTGTCACTAACAACATCTCTCACGGAGAGATATTGTCCAGTCTCACCGCTTTTGAGGTATCTAGTTCACTTAGCAGCCTCTTCACCTCATCCTCGATTGTGTATAGTATGTCCAACACTTGTTGGTGTACCCTACTATCCCGATTTGCTGGAGTCCTTTCTGTCTCCACTGATAATACTTCCTTAATTCTCGAGTTGAGTTCTTCATGTACTTCTTGGTCATTTCTTTTGATCTTTCCTCCTTTCCTCAGCCTGATTACCAGGTCCTTGATGACTGTTTTCCTCCTGATGTGGCTGTACAACAACTTTGAGTCAGATTTACCTTCGATTCTATGTCATTTTCGTATTGCCGCTCTGCCTCCATTTGTATCCATGCATATTTGTTTGTGGCTGTCTTGTTAATCTCCTATTTTTTCTGGACCCATTGTCTACTTTAATTTTTCTATTCTCTAGCATACTTAATTTTCTCCTCTCTACACCTTGGGTGAACCAAGGGCTTGCCTGTTCTGGTCTTCCCATTGTTCCTGTTGCCCTGGGATACAAACCTCTCCTCTGCCTGCTTGCATTTTGTGGTTAAGTACCCCATCATTTCATTTACAGTTTTCCCCAGTTTTCTTTTCCACTGCACCTCATGCAGGAAATTCCTCATGAATGGGTAGTCCCCTCTTTTGTAGTTAGGCTTCTCCTGTCCTACTCGTGCTGCTTCACCCTTTACATTTAACTCTACAATCTATTCGAAGCTCGGGACCAAATAATCACTTGCTTTGAGGGGCCTTTCATATTTGATGTCACCGATGTCTGAATTACTCAAGGTGAATAAGAGGTCCAGCCTTGCTGGTTCATCCTCTCCTCTCTCTCTCTCTCTCTCTCTCTCTCTCTCTCTCTCTCTCTCTCTCTCTCTCTCTCTCTCTGGTAGTGTTGCTAATATGTTGATGCATCAGATTTTACAGTACCGCGTCCATTTCTTCCCCATTTCTGGTCCCCCAAGTGCCTCCAGGTTTTCTCATTCAGTCTCCTTGTGATTGAAAACACCCACAACTAGTAATTTTGGCCTGCCCATATGGGCCCTTCTGACCACCTCAGCTAGTGTCTCTACCATTGCTCTAATCTCTCATCGTACTCATATCTTGGCCTCTTGTTATTCTGTAGTGGTTTGTACATCACTGCAATCACCACCTTGGGACCCCCAGTCTGAAGTGTTTCAATTATGTAGTTCCTTGCTTCGCTTCTGTCCATTCCTTCCAACTTCTCAAACCTCCACTGGGTTTTGAAGTACAGTGCAACTCCTTCTCCCCTTCTGCTCCCTCTATCTTTCCACAGGATCCGATATCCGCTTGGAAGGATCCCGTCTGTTATCATTCCTGTGAGTTTGGTTTCTTTCGTGCCATCTCTCACACTTATTTGTTATTCTGTCAACGTTGGTGTACCATACCTTCAACTTTTTTTCCCAAAACTGTATTCTGGGGAGTTTGTGGAAGCTTGGGAATTGAGAGACCTGGCAGGATACTATGGGAGGCTGTTATGTAAGTGGGGTTTGTGCTGGAGGGGTGGAGGGGGCTGTGAGTGTAGTATCTTGTTTGTTTTGGGTTAATTTGTTTGGTAGGGAGGGGGTAGGGAGTGTAGAGAGTTTGGAGGGTATTAAGGTAGCTTTAAGGGATATTCAGAATGATCGGTTTCACGCGTTAAGAGTCAGGAGTGGCATGGATGAAGTGTTGTGGGGTGATAAGGCATCGGCGGTGGTTCTGAGGCAATTTCGTAGGAGGAGAGAAGGTATGACAATAGGGTCGTTGGAAGTTGAGGACAATTTGGGGGGGTATAAGAAGGGTAGGGTTTTAAGTACGACTGTAGCGATGAGTGGGTATGCGGAATTGTGGTATGAGAAAAAATTTATGAGGGAGGAGGGGGATGCTTGTATAGGGAGGAAGTGTTAAGTAGCATAGAGGAGAGAGTGAGTGGTGAGGAGATGAGGGAGTTAGGGGGGGTAATTACTGAGGAGGAGGTTTGGGTGGCGGTAAAAGGACTACGTATGGGGAAGACACCAGGGATTGATGGTTTGCCTGGTGAGGTGTATGTAATGTATTGGGATGTGTTGAGAGAGGTTTTGGTAAAGGTTTTTAATGAAATGAGGGAGGGAGGTGCTTGCAGAGTCAGTTAGAACCGGGGTGGTGGTGTTGGTCCCTAAACGTGAGGGACCTAAGGGACTTAAGGATTATAGAGTAATTGCTTTGATGTGCACAGATTATAAAATTTTCGCAAAGATTTTGGCAAATAGGCTTAAGAGGGTTTGAAGGGTTGGTTGCATGAGGGGCAATTTGGGATCCCAGGGAGGAGTATGAGAATGGGACATAGGAGGATTAAGGGTTTTATAGAAGATTGTGGTGAAGGAGGTGTGTTAGGTTTGGATTGGGCTATGGCTTATGATAGGGTGCATAGGGAGCATTGTTGGAGATTATGAGGAGACCTGGTTTTGGTGAGGAAATAGTGGGGTGGGATCGACTTATATATGCTGAGGCATTGCTTAAGGTACAAATTAATGGCAGGATTAGTTGGGCAGTAAGTATGGGTAGAGGTATTCGTCAGGGATGTCCTTTATCTCAGATCCTTTTGCGTTTTGCAGGACCTTTTTTCGGTTGGTTGAGAAAGGGGAGCAAGGGAGGGGGAGGGTGGGGGTGCAGGGCTGAAATAATAGGTTACGTAGATGATACCACGTTGTTGGTAACATCTAGTGAATGTTTACGATGGATCAGTGATTTGGTGGTGAGGTTTGGTAAGGTGACGGGCATGAGTGTTAATAGGAGTAAATCGGTTTTGTTAGAGGTAGGAAGTTGGATAGGGGGAGCGTTGAGGGTACGGGAGGGATGGTCTTGCGTAGAGGAGTTGAAAGTTTGTGGTATATTGTTTTGTGGTAATCTAGTAAGGGCAAGGGAGGTGAATTCTAGGGAGGTGGTAGATAAAGCTTTGGATAGGATGAAGGGTTGGGGGTGAAGGAGGTAACTTTATTACAAAGAGTTGTTGTGGTGAATGTATTAGTATACAGTAAGTTATGGTTTAGGGCGGCAGTTTTACCTTTGTTGGAGGGGATGTTCGTAGGTTGGAAAAGGGAGTTTATAATTTTGTGTGGGAAGGGGTAAGCATTGGTTAAATAAGAAGGTGGTGGAAACTAGAGTTCAATGTGGGGTTTGGGTTTGGTTCCTCTAAGACTGAGGCTGCGCAGTGTTTTTGAAACAGGAATTTCGTTTTACGGGGGGAGAGGGGTAGGCGCATAGGTGGGGTGATGAGGGAGGCGAGGAAGTGGTGGGGAGGTAGAGAGTTGGTGGGATGTGAGGGGTCCTTCGGTTCCTTATGGTGGTTCGGGATTCGGTAAAGGTGCGTGCGAGTAGGTTGGATAGGGTGGGTGTAGGGAAAGAGGTAGTGAGGGGAGAGGAATCTTTCCCTTTGTATGACTGGAAGAGTATTTGGTGGTGGTTTAGGAAGGTTAAGGTTCGTCCAAGTGTTCGGGAGGTGGGTTTTAAGTTTTTGCATGGGATTTTGGTAGCAAAGAGTCAGCTTTTATGATGGGTATGACAAATAATGGGGAGTGTGATAAATGTGGGAGTGGGAGACGGCATTTCATGTGGTGTATTTTTGTAGGGACATGGGAAAGGTGAGGGATTGGGTATGGGGGTGTTGAATTTGATTAGTGGGAGGGTGTGTCCGTGTTGCGTGCTTTAAGTTTAGATTTGGGTGATTACTCGAAAAGTGTGCGCAGGGCATTGACGTACATTGTTTTGGATTATATTTTCGTGTTTTGGAGTATGAGGGGTTTGGAGGTGAGGGTGGTGGTTAAAGCTTTGGCTGCCCTAATTTTTAGAACGAAATGTAGGAATAGGGAGATTTATAAGGGGAGTTGGGAGAGTTTTTTTCCGTCAGAGTATAGAGTTTTGACAGTGGAGGGGTTATTGAGGTTATATTAGTGTGGGTGGGGTGTTTGGTGATGTGTGGTAGGTGTAGGGAGGGGGGTATAGCTGTAGTTCTTAGGGGTGGGAGGGTTTTGGTTTCCTTCTGTTTTGGCTGTGTTCCTGTGGACATGAATGTGTGTTTGGTGTTATGCAAGGAATCACGGTATGTTTTTATAAGGTTCTGTTTTAAGCCTTATGTGTTGAGATCTTGGTACGGTGTTTGAGGTAGTATAGGCCTCGGTTTGGTTTTGTTTACTTTACCCTGTGTGGTGAAGTGTTATGAGATGTTTGGTTTGTTGTATTGTCAAGTGTGAAAGGATGGAATGTGTGGGAAGTGGAAGTTTTTATGGATGGGTAAATATTTTGTAGCAATTAGAGTGAATGGTTTGTTGTATGTTGTTTGGAAGCCTTTATGTGTAGGGTTTAATGTACGGCTTCTATGTTGTGTATGACTGATAGTGATCAGTTGATCCTTTATTTTGTGAGAGCTTATAATGTTTTTTTTGGCTCGGGTTGGGTGTGGGGTATGTTGTCACATTTTGTTGTTGGTTAAAGCCAATTTTTTTTTGGGTGTAATAACCAGGTGTGGTGGATGTGTTGTACTCTTTAGGTTTATTGAGCAGATTTCATCTATTTTGTGGATTGGAGTTAAATTGTTTAGTTGCAAAAAAAAAAAAAAAAAAAAAAAAAAAAATTGTTTGGTTGTGGTGGGGGGTTAGGCATTGATGTTGTTCTGTGGGTGGTTCAGCTGGTGGTGTGTTTGCTGGTGCTCCCGACTCTGGGTGTCACTGACTGTCTCTAGCCTTATCTCACTTTCTTGCCTCTTGTGTCTTTGTATCTTCTCTCTCAATTTCTGCCTGTTCACATTCTGTCGCGGTCGAGGTATATCCGCTTGAATTTTGGTGGTTTCTTTAGCCGTGGTTTCTGCTGCAGGATCTAGTTTCGCATTGTTTCTGTCTTGAAAATCACTTTGACTGGCCGTTTTTTTTTCCCATCGAGTATCCCCCTATTCTCCGAAAATTTGTCAGCTTGGTCATGTTCTCCTCTCTTGTTTGTTATTTTCATTTTCATTTTTTCTTTCCATGTCGTTTTTCATGATAAGTCTTCCCTTTGACCTCCTAAAACCCATGGAAAAAAATTGACCTCTCCCTCTTCTAATCTCACTGTTTTTCATTGTATATCTCTCGGTCCGATCTAAGCATCACCATTGCTGCTTTCCTTATCATTTCCTGGATCTCCCAGTAGCTTGATAGCACCTCTGAAGGGGACCTCTCACCTTCTCTACATTATGCATGTGTGTACTCACCAAATTGTACTCACCTAATTGTTTTTGCTGCGGTCAATTTATAGCTCCTGGACGTCCCTCTTCTCTGGTCACTACTATGTCCACTCTCTCCCTGCCTCATGAGTTTTATCATATCTCTTCTATTTATGAATCCTGCCTCCATTACATCACTTTCCAGACTGTTCCACTTCCTGTCAACTTTATGACTGGAGAAAAACTTCCTTACATCCCTGCGACCCATCTGAGTTTTCAACTTCCAGTCGTGACCTCTTGTTGCTGTGTCACATCTCTGAAACATTCTGTCCCTATCTACCTTGTCAATTCCTTTAAGTATTTTATATGTCCTTATCATGTCTCCGTATCCCTACTGTCCTCCAGTGTTGTCAGGTTGAGTTCCCTTAACTTCTCTTCCTATGACAAACCCCACAGCTCCGGGACTAGTCTTGTTGAAAACCTTTGCACTTTCTCTAATTTCTTGACGTGTTTCACCAGGTATGAGTTCCATACTGGTGCTGCATACTCCAATATGGGCCTGACCTACACGGAGTACAATGACGTGAATGACTCCTTACTTAGATGTCGACACACTGGAACTGTTATTTAGTTGATGTGTGTGTATGTGTGTGTGTGTGTGTGTGTGCGTGCGTGTGTGTGTGAGTGTTAGTTGCCATTTTGTCCTAGGCACATGTCGATTAGACACTAAGCCTGTTGTATTCGTGCGTGTATGTGTGTGTGTGTGTATGTGTGTGTGTATGTGTGTGTGTGTATATGTACTCACCTAATTGTACTCACCTAATTGTGGTTGCAGGGGTCGAGACTCAGCTCCTGGCCCCGCCTCTTCGCTGTCTGCTACTGGGTCTCTGCTCTCCTTGCTCCATGAGCTTTATCATACCTTGTTTTAAAACTATGTATGGTTCCTGCCTCCACTATATTTTTCTCTAGTCCATTCCACTTCCTGACTACTCTGTGGCTGAAGAAATGTTTCCTGACATCCCTTTGACTCATCTGAGTCTTCAGCTTCCAGTTGTGTTCCCTTGTTTCTGTGTTCCCTCTCTGAAACAACCTGTCAGTATCTACCTTGTCAATTCCCCGCAGTATTTTGTATGTCGTTATCATGTCTCCTCTGACCCTTCTTTCCTCCAGTGTTGTTAGTCCTATTTCCCTCAACCTTTCTTCATAAGACAGACCCCTGAGTTGTGGAACTAACCTTGTCGCAAACCTTTGCACTTTCTCTAGTTTCCTTACGTGCTGGACCAGGTGTGGGTTCCAGACTGGTGCTGCATATTCTAGTATGGGCCTGACGTACACGGTATACAGTGTCTTGAACGATTCCTTGTTAAGGGTGTGTGTATGTGTGTGTGTGTGTGCGTGTGTGTGAGTGTGTGTGTGTGTGTGTGTGTGCGTGTGTGTGTGTACTCACCTAGTTGTTGTTGCAGGGGTCGATTCATAGCTCCTGGCCCCGCCTCTTTACTGGCGACAACTGGGTCACTCTCCCTGCGCCATGAGCTTTATCATACCTCTTCTTGAAGCTATGAATGGATACTGCCTCCACTACATCGCTTCCCAAGCTATTCCACTTCCTGACAACTCTGTGACTGAAGAAATACTTTCTAACATCCCTGTGATTCATCTGAGTCTTCAACTTACAACTGTGTTCCATCTCTGGAACATCCTGTCTCTGTCCACCTTGTCAATTCCTCTCAGTATTTTATATATCGTTATCATGTCCCCCCTATCTCTCTTGTCCTCCAATGTCGTCAAGTCGATTTCCCTTAACCTCTCCTCGTAGGACATACCCCTTAGCTCCGGGACTAGTCTTGTTGCAAACCTTTGCACTTTCTCTAGTTTCTTTACGTGCTTGGCTAGGTGTGGGTTCCAAACTGGTGCTGCATACTCCAATATGGACCTAACGTATACAGTGTACAGGGTCCTGAACGATTCCTTATTAAGATGTCAAAATGCTGATCTTAGGTTTGCTAGGCGCCCGTATGATGAGCAGTTATTTGGTTGATGTGCGCCTCAGGAGATGTGCCTGGTGTTATACTCACCCCAAGATCTTTTTTCTTGAGTAAGGTTTGTAGTCTCTAGCCAATAGACTGTACTCCGTCTGCTGTCTTCTTTGCCCTTCCCCAATCTTCATGACTTTGCACTTGGTGGGGTTGAACTCCAAAAGCCAATTGCTGGACCAGGCCTGCAGCCTGTCCAGATCCCTTTGTAGTTCTGCCTGGTCCTCGTCCAATTGAGTTCTTCTCATCAAATACACATCACCTGCAAACAGGGACACTTCGGAGGCTATTCCTTCCGTCATGTCATTCACAAATACCAGAAATAGCACCGGTCCTAGGACTGACCCCTGTGGAACCCCACTCGTCACAGGCGCCCACTCTGACACCTCGCCACGTACCATGACTCGCTGCTGTCTTCCTGACTGGTATTCCCTGATCAATTAGAGTGCCTTGCCTGTTATCCCTGCCTGGTCCTCCAGCTTTTGCACTAATCTCTTGTGTGGAACTGTGTCAAAAGCCTTATTACAGTCCAAGAAAATGTAATCTACCCAGCCCTCTCTCTCTTGTCTTACTGCTGTCACCCTGTCATAGAACTCCAGTAGGTTTGTGACACAGGATTTCCCGTCTTTGATAAGCTCATTCCTTTCTAGGTGTGTGTACTCACCTAATTGTGGTTGCAGGGATCGAGACTCAGCTCCTGGCCCCGCCTCTTCGCTGTCCGCTACTGGGTCTCTGCTCTCCCTGCTCCATGAGCTTTATCATACCTTGTCTTAAAACTATGTATGGTTCCTGCCTCTACTATATCTTTCTCTAGACTATTCCACTTCCTGACTACTCTGTGGCTGAAGAAATGCTTCCTAACATCCCTTTGACTCATCTGAGTCTTCAGCTTCCAGTTGTGTCCCCTCTTTTCTGTGTTCCCTCTCTGAAACATCCTGTCACTGTCTACCTTGTCAATTCCCCTGCAGTATTTTGTATGTCGTTATCATGTCTCCTCTGACCCTTCTTTCCTCCAGTGTTGTTAGTCCTTTTCCCTCAATCTTTCTTCATGGGGCCCAGAACCCTGGGGTTGTGGAACTAACCTTGTCGAAAACCCTTTTGCACTTTCTCTGTTTCTTTACGTGCTTGACCAGGTGTGGGTTCCAGACTGGTGCTGCATATTCTAGTATGGGCCTGACGTACACGGTGTACAGTTTTTGAACGACTCCTTGTTAAGGTAACGGAACGCTAATCTTAGGTTTGCCAGTCGCCCATATGCCCCGGTTATCTGGTTGATGTGCCTCCGGAGCGTGCTTGGCGTTATACTCACCCCAAGGTCTTTATCCTTTGCCGAGGTTTGTAGCCTTTGTCCGCCTACCCTGTACTCTGTCAGCGGTCTTCTTTCCCCCTTCTCCGATCTTCATGACTTTGCAATTGGCGGGATTGAATTCGAAAGTCGTTCTGAAAGATGTAAAACTTGTCCAGGTCTCTTTGAAGTCCTGCTTGGTCCTCTTCTGATGTGATTCTCCTCATAAATTTCACATCATCCGAACAGAGATACTTTTGAGTCTATCCGGTCCGTCATGTCATTTACAAAACCAAGAATATCAGTGGTTAGGACTGACCCCTGCGGTACACCGCTCGTCACAGGCGCCCACTGTGATACCTCATCACGCACCATGACCCGTTGTTGCCTCCCTGTGAGGTATTCCCCGATCCCCTTCAGTACCCCTTTCCCGTTATACATGCTTGGTCTTCCAACTTCTTTACTAATCTCATGTGAGGAACTGTATCGAAGGCCTTCCTGCAGTCGAGGAAAATGCAATCAACCCCCCCCTTCTCTCTCTTGCCTTACCTCTGTTACTTTATCATAGAACTCTAGGAGGTTTGTTACATAGGATTTGCTTTCCCGGGAAACCGTGCTGTCTGGGGTTTATTATCCTGTTCAGCTCGAGGTGCTCCCCATTCTTTTCCTGATGATTTTCTCAGGACTTTGCACACTATACCGTAAGTGACACCGTTCCCATAGTTTAGTGCCTCTGTTCTGTCTCCTTTTTTTTAAAAATGGGGACTACGTTGGCCTTCTTCCATACCTCAGATAATGCCCAGTTTCAAGGGATGTGTTGAATATTATGGTAAGTGGCACACTCAGTACCTCAGCTCCTTCCCGAAGAACCCACGGGGGGATATTGTCTAGACCCATCAAAAGGGCACTGAGTAACTGCTTCACCTCCTCCTCAGTTGTGTTATGCCCTCCAGCACTTGATACAGTCCTTGTTGGTGATGCACCCCATC